>BJBW01009817.1:297-140107 GCA_004320125.1 Scolopax mira
CAGGTACTGGAAGGCCACTATTAGGTCTCCCCGGAGCCTTCTCTTCTCCAGGCTGAACAACCCCAGCTTCCTCAGCCTGTCCTCGTAGCAGAGGTGCTCCAACCCCCTAATCATTTTTGTGGCCCTCCTCTGGACCCGTTCCATCAGGTCTATGTCCTGCTTATATTGAGGGCTCCAGACCTGTACACAGGGATAAAATTAAGTAGTCAGAAACAAATTAAATATTTACTTCCAGACTCTTCTGCTTTACAAAACTTTTCTGCTTCTGGCTGTATAAAGACTTCTCTCTACACCAGGTTCAGTGAGAGACTCACTAGATTAATGATCTTTTTATGCTAAGCGAGGTTTGGGTTTATGGTTCTGTATTAATCAACATCCTCTTTTTGTTTCATATTTTGAAAGGCAGGGGACCATCCAGGAGGCCAACGAAGGCCCCCCGTGAATGGGAAGGAGAGAAGCTGGTTGGGATGTTTCCTTTCCTTGCCTGCTCATTCCATCTTTCGTGGAGTTGCACTCCTGTTTCTGATAGTGCTCACTCCTGTTTCTGATACTGCTTAGGAGAAACTTCAAACTGCTCTTTTAAATGGTTAATGTGTCCCGTCCTCCCCCAGGCCTATTGAGGAGCTCTGGGTGCAGAGATGCCTTGCTTTCCCATACAGAAAGTATGCAGAAGGTCATTGGGCAGTCAGACATAACCCACACTGTGTCAGCCAGCCAGGTGAGGTTGGAGGAGTTAAGTGTGAGTACTGCAGCTGTTGAAACATAAATGCTTTTTTTTTTTTTTTTCAGACTGAAATCCATTGTTTCTTATTGTTCTGAGAATTCGAGAGCTTTTTGGCCCCAGGTTGGACCTAATTGAAGGCTTTGCCTCCAGGCTGTGAATTCCCCAACCATACCTTTTGACAAAATGGAACCTGTAGTTTGATGAATCAGCAGGATTAAGTCTTCCAGGATTTTAAAAAGCAATGCAATATGTAGCAGTAAAAAAGTGAGACTGTTTTTTTTCTGGTTATCTAGTAAGTTATAAACCTACCTCACAATTTAGGAACATATACAGCATGTTTCTTATTCTTAGCTTCTGTTAATAACTTGTGGTCATTGCATAACTGTGACAGTGTTAGGGGCTGAAAAAGAAGACAGAAAAGTATCTTTCAAATACCAGTAGACCCAAGTAGCAAAAACATCACTTTTTGCTTAGTGGAGAGAATCTGTAATTCTCCAGCCTAGCTATTGCCATGAGAAATTAATGTAGTCTACAAAATTACTGCAAAGTGTTCCATAGGACTTTGAAATTAATGGACTATAAAAAAAGATATAAAACAATACTGCTGGTATTAAAACTGAGGTAAGATGAGGTAATACTGATGGAAAGGCGTTGAGTCTAAGATTGATTTTGATTTACAGACAGATAGGAAAGAATTGCTCTTGTACTACAGTCTAAAAACCAAGAGGCAGAGAACTTGTTCTGTCTTCAGCTGTCTAGTTAATAACACTTGTCATTAAATGGAATGTGGAAGTTACAGCCAAACAATATGCATGACGTGATTGCTGTAAGTCTTCAGATGACTAATTAAGAGGCATCTGTACAGAGAACTCCTGCTAGCAGTACAACACGGGAGCAAGCAGTAGTGCTGTTCCTCCAGATCCATTTGTCAACAGTTTTTCCCCTGAAAAGATTTCCATTTTAACAGTGCCATTAATACTGAAAGCAGATGAGTTACTAAGGAAAGACAAGATGGGAAGGCTCTGAACATTTGTTTTGATAGGAAGATCTCTGTTGGTGCCTTTTAAGTGAGATTGGTAATTTTGTCTGACCTGAAAAGGAGCAAAGCTACTGGTTTGGGGTTTTTTCTTTTTTTTTTCTTTTCTTTACAGTGGTCTCTTGCTTTATTTGGTCTTTTGCTTGTGGCTGGCTTTTGTGGGATGGCAAAATAAGTATATTCTTGGCAATGTGTTTTTTTTTCCTTGGAACTGATTCTACATTGGTATCTTCACACAGACATTAGTGATGTTTCCTGTAATTTTACACAAGGGTAATCAGAAAAGTCTTTTTCACAGACTTGCTGCTGTGTAGCCTGTAAGGTATTCCAGTTTAAAGCAGGATGTACATCAGATATATTTCTGTAATGATGCGTGTAACTGCATTCACACAAATCGGTATGAGAAAATCATAACTGTAGTATTTCCTTCCCTTTAATTTTTGGTTAAGATTTAGGGAAAAAAAAAAAGCTAATACCTTAGGCTCTTGGTAGTCCAAGCTGAGTTTCCTGTTAGTTTCTGTGGTTTAAACTTATTGTAAGATCACATCTTTCCGGTTTTGTATAGTCATGATGTTTTGGATTTTTGTGCTTACCAGCAAGACGCTGCAGTTCTGAGTATTTGCAGCCAGGATTACTTCCGACACTGCGTGGTGACTTCGGGAAGAAGGCTACGTAGATGAAAGAAGGTGCCAGGTCGGCAGTCACCATTTAGAAGTTCACATGTGTTCAGCAGTCAAATGCGAGACCTGTTGTGCTGGAGCGATGGCACAGGAAGGGGGAATTCATGGTAGCTCTGGAGCGAGAGCACACACCTCTTGTGCAAGAGCAAAATCTCTTGTGATAGACTCCGGCCACAGACAGGACCTGTGTCTGCCAGCCCAGGTCCAGGTGATGGAGAAACTGCCCTAAGAGTTCCAATCTATATTTTAGCACTCAACAACAGGGAGCATTGCCACCTTTTTAAGGGAAAGCACAGACCTTGTTTTCATCTTTCTCTTTAACGCAGCATGAAGTTCCTGGTTTGCTGAGGGAATAGCTGGAAAAGGTCACAAGGAGTGGCAACAGTAATGGGGCAAAGGATCAGAGCACACTCTCGTGAAGTCAACTGGTGTTTGCTGTACTGATGGGAGATCAAATTCTACAAATGTAGCAGCAGTAGTGGTTAGGAGGTGTTTTGTACGTGCAGTCTAAGTAACAACTTCCAATCTACATTAAAATGCCTTTTTTTAAAGATGGCAATTTTCATGTTGCCACTGTAAATTATAAATTGGGAGACGCTGTAGTTGCAGGTAAAAATAATGCACATAATGCATGTAAACTTGCTAGTGACCAATGGCCTTTCATGGTTAAAATGACTGCTTGCATTTCCATTTCCTCATCCTACATCCTCCCTTCCAGTTGCCTATTTCAATGAGTGTGATGAATAGAAGGAAATCCACCCTGTGAATTTTCCCTAGTCATAATCCTATCTCCACTACCACACCTCATTACGAATGGATCTGCCACCTTTCCAGCCTACAAATACCCAGCAGACCAAAAGCAGACTTTACTTTGGTGCTCCTTAACTGAAGACTTGGGTATTGCTATTTTTAAGCACAGTGAAGAACATCTCTGCTAGCTTGGAATCGCAATGTGATCTCTTTCCCGACAATGTGAAATGACAACTTTGCGTCCATCCATGCTGAAATTGCTTGAAATCAGAAGGGTCAAACAGCCTAAAGCAGTAGGAAGAATGTGATTTTAGCTTATGTTTAATCTTAGTGTGCAGAAAGTGGATCGTAGTTTTAATTGCTTGAGCCTCCTTGAGTTCTCCTTGTAACCTGAGATGTGACTTTGATAAAGAGTAGCTTATGTTCCTTGTAGTCATGGACTGCTTTGGCTACTCTCTGGTCAGCAGGAGGCATTTTTTCTTGGATTCAGATATATGATGTGAGTTTCTGTTACCAGACTGCAGCATGTACAAATGGAAACTTGCAGATGTGCTACATGCACTTAATGCAGTGCCAAGTTCTGCTGGAGTTAAATGGGATCTTTGCCCATGAGGATTTGGGTTTTGTTGCTCATGCGCAAGCCAGCCTGCTACCGAAAGCAGCACATGCGAGAATTTGAGCAGGGCTGCAAGGAACTACTGCCATTTAAAAGGTAGTATTATATCAGATCCACTCTCCAGCCTTAAACACACAGTTGAAATCTCACTTTTTTTATTAAGTGTCCTCAAAGATTAGTAGGTCATTAAAATCTATCTGGAGTGTGGATAAATGAGCAATAGAGAGCACAAACATTTCCAAATTGTGTATTTAGGCACAGGGGAAAAAATTGTGAAGTTTTTTTGTTTTATATGGAAAATTGACAGTTCCATTTTCTCATTACATGACTGTTTTTGTCAGAACAGATAGAAACATTTTGGACTGATGGGCAGATAGCTCTCGCTGAAGCCTGTTGAAACCACAGAGACTGAAGTCTTGATCACTGAATGCTGCAAACAGTTTGCCTTAGGCAAATACATATTTCCAGTTCTGGCAGTGTCTAGTGTTTGAAAGAGACAGAGAGTGATGGATTCTCTGGTCAGCTCGGTTGACAAAGCCTTAAACTCAGGTATTATACTTTGCAGAGGGAAAAAACAGTTTGCAATATACCTTGAAAAACATTGGGAAAAAAAAGACTTCTACTCATCTCAAGTTGTTGCGTTGCTCAGCCCTTTCACCAAAAAATTAATGTGCTTTCTGTCAAAATAATTCAGATATGGCAGCTCTTAGCAGCCTGTTGGTGACCTGGATTCCCCAGGTTTCTGAGGCTCCTGGTCTCTTCCTCTGAAGGACTTTGTGCAAGGCTGCCACAACACAAGCAGATCCCAGTATCTGGGGTAAGACTAAAATTTTCCTTGCCTGCCCCGACTTCCTTTTACCATCATTTCTCTCTTTTCTTCATTCAAACAAACAGGAAAGTCTGGGGTTTCCCAAGAGTTACAAGGGTCCCAGTGGAAGAAGGATGTGGCAATCCCAGGCACAAATACAGGCTGGGTGGAAAATGGCTAGAGAGCAGCCCTGGGGAGAAGGACTTGGGGGTGTTGGTGGATGGGAAGCTCAACATGAGCCAGCAATGTTCATTGGCAGCCCAGAAAGCCAACCTCATCCTGCATCAAGAGGATGGGAGGTGATTCTACCCCTCTATTCTGCATTCTTGAGACCCCACCTGGAGTACTGTGTCCAGCTCTGGAGTCCTCAACACAAAGTCCAGCGGAGGGCCATGAAGATGATCAGAGAGATGGAGTACCTCCCTTGTGAGGACAGGCTGAGAGAGCTGGGGTTGTTCAGCCTGGAGAAGAGAAGGCTCCAGGAAGACCTTATAGCATCCTTCCAATATCTGAAGGGAACCTGCAGGAGAGCTGGGGAGAGACTCTTTGTCAGGAAGTGCAGTGACAGGACAAGGGGTAATGGTTTATAAATTGGAAGAGGGGAGATTTAGATTAGGTACTAGAAAGAAATTCTTTGTTGTGAGGGTGGTGAGGAACTGGCATGGGTTGCCCAGGGAAGTCGTGGATGCCCCATCCCTGGAAGCGTTCAAGGCCAGGCTGGATGGGGCTTTGAGTGGAGATGTTCCTGCCCAAGGCAGGGGGGTTGAAACTCTATGATCTCTGAGGCCCCTTCCAACTGTAAGCATTCTATGATTCTGTAATTCTATCTGACTCCCATTCTGGATATCCCAGTCATGGATCCGTAGACTTAACACTATTAAATCAAAGGGGTCTTCAGCAGTGCTGGTGTATGCTGGAGGCAGGGGGAGGTGGACTGGTTGCCGAAGGAGAACATGGCACAGCCTCTACAGACGGGGGTTCAACGTGACAGCAGTTCAGTTCTCACTTGAAGAAGCTGTGTAGGTGTGGGAATCGCTGCTGTAGGTTGGATCTCTCAATGGCAGTGAGCAGGGTGGGGTGGTTGCAGATCAATAATCAGCACCCTGCGGTTGCTGTAAATCAAGGCTTGAATCTCTGACAGGCTGCAGAAGCCAGGAAGAGGCACAGAAATACCTCAGCTAACGCTTTTCCTCACTCTCATTTCTGCATTACGTTGACCTAAATAGGAATCTCTGGTTAGACCCAGCTTCTTTCTGGCGGAAGGGGGGTTGTTGCAAGGCTGGAGAGAGGAGGATGTCCCAAGCGGGCCATGGTGGCTCCTTCCCCCCAGAGTCGGTGCAGGAGAAGGAGCAAGTGATAGGTGGAGAATTAAGCGGGGCTGGCAGCAAGTCCATGGGGCAGCCTGGCTCCCTGGGTCGGTGGCTGAGACAGCCAGTGTATTGGAGAAAGGAGGAAGGCTGAGTGGCAGCAAGCGAGGAGCCAGCCCAGAGATGCCTGTTTGGTTGGTTATTAAAATCCAGTGGAACCACCACAGGGTACATTTATTAACAATTTGATCTCTCTGCTGCAGCTTCTGTCACTTCCAGCCTTCCTTTCTCCCTTTGTTGAGAATCAGTAAGTTAGTCAAGGCCAGCACCACCTCCTGAGTTTGGAAAGTGCCTGACACCAAAAGTCACCCGAGCGGGAACTTCAGAAAGCTCAGTCGAGGAGAGGGTGCAGCCAAGGGCTGGTTTCACTTCCCGACTCTGCCTTTTCTTCCTTGCACAAGAGGAGCCCGTAGAGCCCTCTGCCGACATGGAGGGAATCGGCTCTGTGCAAAGAGGTAGTGTGTGACAAATCAGATGTTTGTCACCTGTCACAGCTGAATAGCTTCCTTGGATGGAGCAGGGTAAAGAGTTATTATTTATTCTTGTTACACTGGCACTGGGAGCTAGCAGCGCTGCTTGGTTGTAACTGGTGTCTTTTGCAGAAAGACAGCCGGTTGGTTTTGAGAGGACAGTCGGGCTGGGATGATGGCACTCTCAGTTCTGAAAGCAACCCTGGGATAATAGAGAACTCATAATGGGATATGACCTGAATTGGAGGGCCTGTCTTTGTTTCCCAGGTATTCCCAACCAGAAGTTAGCCTGTGCATGCTAATGCATTTTAATGAATTTTGACAAGGTCGCAAGAGCCCCTTTGTTGCTTTTATGCTTCGTCCTTGCACTCAGGAGTGAAGCTTTCCCATACTTAGCCATAGACAGCCTCCAGCCAGCTTAAATGCGTCTCTTTGTGTGTGTGGTATTTCTAAAATCTTTCTGTTCACTTCTCAGGTATTCGGTTTGAAACAGAGCTGCCCGATATACTAATCATCAGAGAAAGGGGAAGAATATATTTTGGTGCTCTTCTCGTTTCTGTTGATTTTGTCAAATAGCGAAAGCCCTCTCGAAGAAGAGAAAGAGTTGGAACAAATCAGTTCCTTCCTGGGGAATCTAGGGCCAAATGAAGGAAATGGGCAGTAAAAATGTTTTTAGTAAGGGAAGAGTCTCGAAAAGATAGATAGGTTTTAAAGAGATGGTCTTGAGAGTACTGGATGAATGATCTGCAAGAAGCAGCTTCTTGAAGTAGGTAGGTCAGGAGCTCCTGGTCCTAAAAGTTGTAGTGCCTCAGTGATGATCTCCTGCCACCATTATTGTCAGCGTTGTCTGACCCAGCCAGTGTCCCCACAATATGAAAATGCATTACTGTCCCCAGCACTGCTCAGGGCTGTCACAGTGGCATGGTCATGGAGAGCAGTCGCTGGGGGCTGGGGAGAAAAACGCTGGCTCCTGGCAGAGAGCACCAGCACAGAGTGTTCCTGCAGTGACCACCTGTGCTTAAATGGGGAACACTGAAGCAAATGTCTCAGTCCATCCAGCCTAAGAAGGGACTTCTGTATGCTGTTGATACTTCATACTTAAGCACCTGGTGAAATAGTGTTGTCTATTGTCTATTTTTTCATTTGTGATGTGCTTGAAGCAGAGGGCTGATGATATCCAGGTGTCCCTTCTAACCGAAATTGTTCTATGATTTGTTTAGTTGCTTTAAGGATGGTATCCTTCTATCTCAAATTTGGAGCTGTAGTCAAATCTATTTTAAAAAAAAAAGCAATGCTACTATATTGTGTCGAGTTATATCTGCCTGCACTGGGGGAAACTGGTCTTCTGGATTTTATGATCCTCATACAAATATTCACCTGGAAAGAAGGAATTTTGCTTTTCAAGAAAACGTGACACCCAGACTGCCTGTCTTACAGCCAGGCTTCTCACAAGGGCTAGGCAACAGCAACCTATTTAAAAATCCTGTCCCAGTTATGGAATGCCCATGTCATAGCATCTGAAAGCTATGGCCTTATTTTATCTGCTTATCTCTAGTAATAGTCTTGGGGAAATGGAGTCTTGTTTTCCCATCACATTTACTCCCCAGTTAAAAAACTATTTTTCAAAAGGCTTAAGAAAGCCCAAATTTTTCCCCAGTAACTCAGAGCAAAGGAATGTCCTATGGCAAAAGAAGGACATGCCAGGATGTCAGCTGGCCAAGTATGGGATATCCCCCACCACTTCCTGCCTCAAGGTTCCCAGGGTGCAACTTGGGAACATGCTGTGTTTATTTTGGATGTGTGAAGTCCCTGTAAAGATTCTCTGTACATGTCTGGGTTTAAATATATGTACGTATGCTCTACCAACATGTTTCAGCCTACACAGGGCAACATCTGTTGAAACATGCAACTCTGGCTTAGTTTTAGCAAAGAAAATGAAGGAAAACAATTTCATCCATCATTAGAACAACACTTGGGAGAAGATTTAGGCCTTGTTCCATTTCCTAAAGCTAAGCAAATTTTGGCCTCATCAGCCCAGAGGAATAGTCAAATCACTGATGCTTCAGCTGGCTGTGATGTCAAGCAGGTCTCTCGCGGAGCAGCGATTCAGACCACGCGTAGCCCTGCTGACCGAGGAGGGCTCTCAGGTAACCAGTGAACGGTGCACTGAAAACAGCTCTCCCCATTCAGCCTCGGTTCTCACTTCCCAGTGGTTTTTGAGGGCAACCCATGTTAAAGCAATGCAACTGGAGGTCACAGGAGAGAAGCACTGATTGCTTGAGTGAGGGGTAACTCTTAGAGGGTAAGGGGAAAATATCCATCTGAAAAGGTCTCTTTGCCATGGTGCCGCTCAAAACTGCTGTGTCTGCTGGTGGAGGGTATGTGAACTCCTCCTAAAACCTGATGAGCAGCTCTCCTTAGTATGCAGACCTGATTTTTCATCTGCTGTGTTGATCGTGTGCAATTAACTTGTATCTTCTCACTCTCTTCCAAATGTCCGTGTAAGCTGGATACTAGCATGGCGATGTCTGATACTAATCCTAAACTGCATCTCTAGCCTAAGCAACCATAGGCACAAATCTGCATTCTTCTCCCTGCCCACCAATTTAGAAATAAGTGATGAGAGAGCATGTGTGTAGGTCTGGCTGAGTGAGCCACCAGGCAGCTCTCCCAGGTTCCCAGGTCAGAACCATGCACGTTTGTGGTCAACTGCCTGAGCTGAATTTGGGGCTGTACATTGGCCATTTGCACAGTGACCTTCATGAGCACATTGCAGAAGGAGCCACACAAAGTGTGTGCGCCTCGTGCCCCGCTGCCTCCGCACACCCTTCGGGGATCATTCCGCCACACCGTTGTCTGAGAGCACTGGTGGCTGTGGCCGGCGCATTGTGACTCTTGGGCAAAACTATGATGTGCTTGATGACTAGTGTAAAATATAGAAGCTAGTCATACCCACCACAGCCCTAGAGTGGATCTGGTTACAATGGGGTTAGGTGGTGGGGCTTTTCTGGTGATACGATCTGTTACTAGATGTGAATTTTTTTCATGGTACTAGATGACAGGCTGCACTTGCAATTGTAGGCCAGGGCTGGGAGAGGCTTTGCCGTGAGCTGGCTTAGAGGAACAGAGACTTTCTACAGCTGATTAGATACTTCTCTAAATGCTGCCTCCCTCTATTGATAAACAAGGACATGATGCTTATTTCCTTTAACTTGAAGCAGCAATGTTAATGTCTGATTAATCCTATGACATACAGGTCATGCTTATTAAAATTGAAAGCCACAGATGATTATATTTGGAAGTGTTTGCCATATCACACTGAATTAATATTAGAAGCCTTGTTTTCAGTTTCACTTTCTTTATATATACAAGGCAGGGTTTTTTCCCTGGGATTCGTGGATTTAATCTACCATTCCTTGTGGATCAAGATAATTATATAATTGCATTTTGAAGACAATTCAGTTTCTATGAATGAGATTCAATCCTTCTAAAGAACAAAACTTTAGACTTAGAAGAATAAACAAAAATTAAGAGGTTTAGCTCTTACTTACTGGTTTCTGAAATCTGAAACATCTGTGATTAGGAAGTTTGAAAGTCTGTTTAGATAGATAGTTGAGAATTTGTTTTGTTTTGGTTTGTTTAGAAAGTATGCCAGTTATTTCAGTTGTTGTGCCTATGAAGAATGTAAAACAATTTAGTTGTCTTAGGTTTGAATTTAATCCAAGCCACTGGCAGAAGGTCACTAAATTCAGTCCAGGGTTTCATTCAGATTTGCCATAGTTTAGATCTAAATAATGTTACTATAAAAATGTTGGCATGTTTGTAATTCAGGGAGTATAATGTCTTAATTGAAATAGTACCAGAAACTATTTTAAAAACTTCTATTAAAGTTCACATGACAGACAGTATTTTAAAACTTTAACTTTAACTTTAAGGTCAACATGATATTTAGCCTGACTATAACTTTCAGACTATAGTCTGACTATAGTCTGACTATAACTTTCTTGATTTCAGTGAAGTTGTATCCACTTAAATCCTGATTGAATTTGTCTCACATGATTGGGTTTTTAATTGTATGATTTAGTTTTCTTTATTTCCAACCCAATGTTACAACGTGGAGCTTCAGAGCATTATTTGAATACAGTCAATAACGGATCCTTTCTTCCTTTTTTATTTCCCAGATACAGGGATCAATTAAAAGAAAACTGGAAGATGATAGTTCTCCTGCCTCCAGTGGCATGCCAGATGTCATTTTCCCAAATGACAGTAAAAGACTTTGTCTTGATGATGTAAACCTTGCCATGGGCCAAGGTGCCAATCCCAATGTGGCGTGTCCAGAAATGCAAAGTTCTTCGTTCTCCACCAGTCACAGCGCTTCTTCCCTGGGGGTTGCAGCTCATTCAGTGCTTCTCGAAAACAATCACATGAATGGTGGTGGCATCGGTTCCCCATTTTCAGTGCCACCCAATGCGGAAATAAGTCAGAAGGAGTCGATAGGAGGGCAAAACAATAACATTGTCCACTATGATGAGAAAGGAAATAGCTTACAGTCTGTGGACCAAGAGCTGCAAGATCTATTGGAAGAGCTTACGAAAATGCCCGACCCTTCTCCCAATGACCTGGACCTGGAAAAGATTTTGTGCAGCAAAGCTGAAGAGCCACTTGGGCTGAATCATTCTCAACCAAGCATAAATACCACTCCAAAGGCCTCCCCACAAACTTCCCACTTGGAGAACCATGTTGCTAACAAAGACTTTTCTCCAGGCTGCAATCCAGCCAGTGGAGGATCTCCTCAGATGAGACCATCATCTGCTGGAGCTAACTTCCAAGTTCCTCCCTCAAACAAACCTGCAGTGTCACCCATCTCTACAGCAGCTCCAAGCAAGAACCAGCCACCTTCTATGCTTCCAGTACCCTTACCCAACATACCTGGCTCCAACTGGCATGCTCAGCAGCTAAAGCAACTGGCAGCTAGCAAGCAGGTGTCTACTACTAAGCAACAAGTACAGGCTCCCAACTGGCCAACCATGTCTCCTTCTGGTCTCTCTCCGCCTTACAGAGCAGGATCATCCCCACACCATCAACCTTTCAGTCCTCAAAATGTTATGGTATCTGGCATGCCTGCTAATAATTTAGCAGGAAATAACATTCAGAGTCCTCAAAACACTCTGCTTTCAAGCATGGCTTCCAGCAGCACACCATCCAATGGGCCTTCTCCTCCTTATGGGTCTGAGAAGCTCTCCAGTCCAGCTCTGAATCAGCAGCCCTTCAGCCCACAGAGCTCCATGCTGCCCACCCTGACAGCAGCCAGTTTACCAGCCAACAACATTAAAAGTCCTCAGAACAACTTGGTTGCCAGCATGGCCTCCACAAATACTGGACCTTCTCCTCCATACAGGCCAGAAAAGCTGTCAAGCCCAGCTCTGCATCAGCAGCCCTTCAGTCCTCAAGGTACATTAATCTCTAACATCACTCCCACCAGCAATCCCACAAGTATGCAGAGCTCGCTTTTTAAGTCGATGACTACAAACCAGTCCAAAAATGTGAACATAATTATGCAACAGCCATCCAGCAGCTTACAATCAGGTCTGGTGAACGAGAGCCCTGTTAGCCAAGACCAGTTTTCTTTCAATAACACCAAACCACTGTCTCACTTTGCCTCAGAGTCAGCTTCTCAAAAGATGTCACCTCTGACAGCAGGACAAGGGCAGCAGTCCCTCATCCACTATCTCCAGCAGCAGCAGTCCCCAGCCACGCAGCAGTCCCAGCAGGCCAACAACAGCCAGTTCCTCCAGCAGCAGTTTCGACAACTGATGCAGCCACATCGGATACAGAGACACATGCAGCCTGCCACGATGCCATCTCAAAGCAGACAGGTAAGAACATTTCTTCTGTCTTATCAGGCGTACGTGAAAATATGGAGTAATATATTTGCTTACTTTGACTTTCATTTGTGTTTCGAATGTGACGTTGCTAAACTTCTGGGGTGTGCAGTGTCTACATGGACAAGGAAGTAACAACAGTCTGGCTTTATCAGAGTAAATTTATTTATTTCTTCGGTTGAAATGCATTGTAATTTCACCATGTATGGTCTCTTCTAGCCCATGGAGAACTTTGTGCTATTAGGCAAAACATACTTCATATCACTAAAATAAATTATTTTTACATGTATAGGTGATATTCCTATTTAGCTTATATTGTAAGCTGTAGAGAAGTTGCCATAACATGTTTCCCATCATCTTTTTAGTGGGAATATTATTTTTTGTTCTTAGTGCCCTTAAACAAATTCATGTTATGCTTCTGAAGCTAGAAAAGATCGGGTGGGGTGAGAAGTGAAGTTAAAATATGACTCTTTCATGGACAGCAGGTCAAACAGTGCAGCTCCCGAACAGCAAAGAGGCAGACTTGAAATACCTGTTACCAGCATTTGCCAGAAGCAATGCCCTGCTTTGGATGAGACCCATTCCCCACCCTTTGTTGATCTGCGATACCAACTGAGCTGGTAAACACAAAAATGCAGCAGGCAGGAGAGAGACAGCCCTGATTTCTCTCCAGCAACCTCCTCCCTGAGACTCAAGAAGTGGTGGGAAGCACTATCCACTGCCACCCCAGATGAAAGAGAATGATTGTGAAGGGGACTTCAGAGCAAGGAAGGGCTTGGGGATGCAGCCTGGGTGTGAGGAATAAATAGCTATCTTTTTGTTAGGAAGAATAGTAGGAAACACTGAACCTCGCCACCAAAGCCAAGAACCTTCTTAGGCTGAACCAACACTCTGGAAGCAGAATCCTTCAAGCTGCTTAGCTGTGCACACAGGTGCTCCATCAGCTCCTTGAGAAGGATTGAAACCCTTCTCACCCAGCTAACCAGGGACTGATCTCGGGAGCCCTGCTAGGATCTGCTTGAGAGTATGGTGCTTAGCTGGGTGCTTATGCTTCAGAGCCTGGGTTTCTTTGCTCTTCTTCCCTGCTAAGAGACTGGTTCTTGCATTCTTCAATGTAGGTGGCTTAGTGTAATCTTTTCCTATGACAGCAACGGGAAATAAGGGGATAGTTAATAAATGTCAGCTTCTTAGTGGTAAATCAATGAGGTGCATTTCTACTGTGCCACTTTAGGATCGACTCATTCTGCTCCAAGTTGTGCACACTCAGTACTCCCTTGCTTCAACACAGCAGCTTAAAACAGACACCGGAAAAGATTGGAGAATTCCTGAATTTGCTTAGCCAAATATATAACATGTAAAGATATGGCACATATAGTCCACTTTAAAAGGTTTACTGGTATAAGGCCCCTAATTCAACAATGGCCTGAAGCAGTTATGTTGCTTTCAGCATGTGAGGAACCTGTTCATATTAAGTGGGATCCAAATTAAACACAAAGTAGAGGCTCTTGCTGTTTTGGAGTGTGGATGGACATACGATTGAAAGTGAGTTGCTGGACTGCAGCTTCGTGAATTGCTGTCCATCAGATGTTTTACTCTGGAGGCAGTGTGGGCAAAGAATATACTGAATTTGTCCAAATACGGTGTTTTACTGCATCTCGGGTGATGGTTGGTAAGTTTGTTAAACTGCAGTAACGTGATTGCTTTTGATCGTATGTCCATAACCTTTAAGCATGTATTTCTTTTCTGTCTCCCCCACTGGGTGTGTGGAATTGCCCCATCCCTGTTGGATTCCTGAGGTTTCCTGTGGCCTAGTTTTCCCTGCTTTGCATTTTTAGTCATACCTCTGAACCCCCTACATCGTTGATTAGCTAAAAAAAAAAAAAAAGAGATAAAAATTTCTGCAGTGAGTCTCTTTAATTGACCCAAACAGCCCCTCTTCCAGCAGCTTTCCTAGTGCTCTGTCTGTGCTGCATTTTTAGTTGATTCTCACTGTCAGAGAGAGAGTTATTATAATTTGGCAGCTATCAGTAAAGATCAAGGACAGTTAAGACAGTGATTACAGGTGATGAGCATGTTACATTTTCAGACTAGTCAGGTAAGCTTATGGTGCCTCCCTCATTTTACAAGTAACACTTATTACAATAATTGTATACCAGATGACAGTGCTTCAGTTTTACAGTCTGCAGAGCTGCTGAAGAAAGATGGTGGATGTTCAGGAGTGTAACGTTTTGTTAGATTTTGATAACTTCACTGCAGATCTCATAGGAGAAAATGGATCTTGAGTGCTGAATTGAAAGAAAAATGATTGAGTGGGAAAAATATTCTATGGAGGAAACCTTAAAATTCTGGGATACTCGTTACATTTCTTTGAACATAGCATGTAGATGTGTTATTTGTCTGCAATAGATTTCATATTTACAGTGCAATGTTGATACTGAAATTTTGGACCCAACCTGCTGTGTGCCAATTTTACTTTGTTATAGTGAAGTAGCTCCAGTGACCATGGATTTGATTTCCAGCAGCATACCCAAGAGCTGAATTTGAGCTTTGCAGAACCTTGGTGCCCATTCTCTCCTGAGGTGGGTAATGAATTTCAAGAATAGAGCAGATATTTTGTTGAACGTTTAAAAATGTTAAATGTTCAGAAGACAGGGAAAAAACTTCTACATCTTCAAAAATTACTAACCTTCTGGTGAAAAGTTGCCTTTTTTAGCCTCATTCAAAGAAATTTGCTCAAAGAAAACTAACAGCATTCCCTAGAATGCCATTTAGTGTTTAGAAGTCATCCCCTTATTCTGTGTGTGTGTTTGTAAATGTGACTAAAATTTATAAAAAGAAGGCATAGTGCTCTGTTCTTTAGAGCAAGAGGTGCAGCTTTGTACAGAAGAAGAATGTGGATGGTGGCCAGTTGGAAGGTGACAATAAAGCATGAAATGTGATCCTTGTAGCAGGCAAAGAAACATGGGGAAGAGCACAGCGCCCAGGACACAGACCCAAAGTGAGGTCTTTGCTGTTGTTTTAATGCATATTAAAGCAAAGACTCTGAAAGCTGGGTTACTACTGGTGCCTCATGGATCTACTGTTTTGGGTTTTTTTCCTTAATAATCCATCTCTTTAAGTGTAATCAGTCTGCATCCCAGATCCCATACTGCCTGGACAACTGGTAAATCTGATAAGGGCTTATCTTTTCCCATCTGAAGCTCTATGTCTTTATTGTCGAGCATTGACGGGTATCGATTGAGGCGCTGACAGTTTGCATTGTGCATTATTGCAACGCCTGGTGGTGCTAACGTTGCTCTTGTGAATATGTGCAGGT
The DNA here is from genome assembly GCA_004320125.1 of Scolopax mira. NCBI lineage: Eukaryota > Metazoa > Chordata > Aves > Charadriiformes > Scolopacidae > Scolopax > Scolopax mira. Next base: position 15,947 of record BJBW01009817.1, read on the forward strand.
TTTCATTTTACTCATGTAGGACTGATACTTGACAAGTGAAATTATACTCAAAGGTCTGGACTCATAAATCCACAATATAAAAGACGGTAGTAAATGCCAGGGAGTCAAAGATAGTCTACAAAACTATCACACACTGTTTTCTGGGCTTAAGCTCAGGTACTTGACTTTATTGGCTGTTTCTGGGTGCATGAGAAGATGCATTTGCCCCATTGTTGAATAGTTGGGCATCTCCCTGATTTTCCTGTCTAAATACAGTTTGTACTTGCTGATCTCCTCTTCTGGCACATCAGTTGTATTGGGCCCACTTGTGCCTTCAGCAATGCTGGTACGGCATCACCGCCCCCGGAACACGCGGCTTTTACTCCTGCCAGGATAAGAACAGCCACAGGCTCTTTGCGAACGGGAAGGAGGGTTCCCCTGAAGGCAGGAAGGTGGCCCGGCGATCTTTGCAGTTTAAATCAGGGTAGAGTAAAGGAAACCCTTTGGGTGGCCATTACTTTTTCAAGCCTGAGTTTGTCTGATTTACAGTTTGAGAGTCCCAGGGAAGAGGGCAGTATTGCCTGCCACTCTGTGGGTAAAATATTGAAAACCAAAACACAACTTAAAAGGTTGCAGCTAATAAATAGCCATTGTTTGGGTGGGACACACTGTGCATTTCTGAGCTCTGTGTGCACTGTAAGAACCGAATGCGCTATTCTTAGAGCTCTCCACATTCCTGCTGACATCCAGATAGTTCTATACTGGATGGTCAGTGAAGGTTATATTTGTTTCAGCTCCATTGCCAAAAATGAGGAGGAAAAATTATAGGAAAAGAGACAAAGAGAAAAATAATATTATTTGCAGTAAACATGGCAGTGGACTGCATATGAGATAGTGAAGAAGGTCCTGAAGACTAACATTCTTTGAGAAGGACTTGAAACTGTTTTTTAACTGTGGTAAAAGAAGCAATACAGTATCTGAGTTGGCAGAGTAAATTATAGGTTGCAGAGAAACACCAAAACCCCTGAGCTAGATTAAATATACTGGGGGAGGGGTATGTGTGTGTGTGTGTGTGTGTGTGTGTAATTAAACAAAAAATCTTGTTTCTGAGCATGAGTTCTCTAAATATAGAAACAAAATTGAAGAAGAAATGCACTGTTATAAAGAACAAACTGACCCAGAGCTTAGATGTCAGAGGTTAAATAAATATAATGGAATACAAAATACAGCTTTTATTAATGTAAACAGAAATGTTAATACCACAGACTGATTCCTGGATGTCCTATGTTATGCAAAGTTATTTCTGCCTGTGAAAAGTCAGCGCACCATGACTGTTAGGTGAGACTGTTCTGATTGAGCCACACTTTGTGTTTATAAGCTCTGGTGCAGATTGATTAAGAGTTTGAAAAAAGCAGAAAACACAGCCTGCAGCATCTGAGTACATACAGTCCTCTTGTAAATACAGGGAAAAATCATGTTTTATTTGGGATTTCTGAGATGTCATAATAAATTTTTCTAACACATAAAATAACTACAGTATCATGTGTTATTAATAAGACCAAAAGTATTGACCAAATTTTATCTGCAGTTTCAGCCTCCCTCCCCAAATTTCTTCTTTCCTTCTTAAAATGTCAAACTTTAAAGCCACTTTGAATGAAGTTCCGTTGGTATTTCTTTTTCTTTTTCTTTTTCTTTTTCTTTTTCTATTTCTTTTTTTTCTTTTTTTTTTCTTTTACTAATTCTGTGGAGAAGAAAAACAGATTTGATTTCAAAGGGCAATGGTAGCACAATACCAAAGCAAAGCCTTCGAGGGATTGGAGAGCTTTTGAAGGCAAAGCAACAAACCCTTCAGCTAATTAAGTGCCTTTGAATAGGCGAATAAAGGAAGCTGGTGATGAATCTGGGTTACAGAGAGCAATAAGACTAAGCCTGGAGTTTGACCTCTCCACAGATGTAAAAACATCTTCTTGAATGGTCATTTCTGAATTTATATTTATCCATGCACTTGCAACTGAGTTGATACTTGTTTTTCAAATGTGGAGATTCTCCTTTCCTTTCTTTCAAGAGAGTCTCAAAGGAGCTTGACTCCCTCCCCTATGAATATACAATCTAAGATAAGTTTTGTAAAGTAGGGAGTAAACTTGTGGAAATAAATGGGATGTTTGGCCTCAACATACCAACAGTAATACAACAATTTCAGAATCAAGAAAAAAAAGGTTAGTTCCCATCTGATCTTCTCAGCCCATTCCACTTTTGCAGTGTGTTTTTAAATCACCTGTGTTGTCGTCTTCTGTTAGATTACAGCTATTTCAAAGCATTTCCCTGTTGCAGAGAAGCCCCCTTAGCCATGTCTTAAACCTTCACAGTTCTGTGGCTTGGATTTTAAGATGTTTACAAGCATTGGTATTTGTAGCAGCTCTGACTAATGCACTCATGATTCCTTACAGTTTGGCTATCTCTTGTGCTGAAAGCACTTTTGGACACCACATAGCACATCATTAGGGGAAGCAATCAGCAGAGGAGAAGCTTGTAAATAGCCAAATTCTTCTGAACACCACATAGGGAGCATCCTCCCTCTCTATCACCTCCCTTTTGGATCAGAAATTCACATGGACACTACATCAGAGCTGCAGCAATTGCCTCAATCCAGTCTTTCCCTTTGTTATTACCAGTTTAATAAAATGGATGATGTTCTACCACCAATTTAGCACTTAGGACACAGGCAGCTCTATGGGAATCTCATGCTGGACTAATGAAAATCCACTTGGAAAGAAAAGAGAGACTCAGGTGGCACTATGAACTCTGGTGGGGTGTGCTGGGAGGCATTGGGGGAAGCCTTTCTCTTCGTTACCTGCAGGATGATGCAGCAGTGTGTCTGTGGGCTGACCTGTAGTGCCTGGGTTCTCAATGGAGGAAGACAAGAGGAAGTAGTACTTCTGTACTGCATACATGTAGATGGGAATATGACTTAGCCCAGAGACATTTAGGGCAGAGCACTGAATTTCATCCTGACAGGCTGCTTTTAATTGCTTTCCTGGTGCCCAGGAGATGGGCTGTGTGTCAGTACTGTGTCCCCCTGCTTTACTGCTGGCAGGGGGTGCAGCCACAGGGTGAGCGAAGGAGAGTGTGCCATTGCACAGACGTTCTGCATTAACTCTAAAAAAAAAAAAGAAAAAAGCAAAACCTCTTGCTTTTGTGGTTTTGAGCTTTAAGCAGCAGACAGTTGTTTCCTTCTGCTCTGCAGTGGGGGGTGGGAGAGCACCTCTTGTCTCAAAAGTGATGGGAAGGTAGTGGTGTCACGCTAAAAAATGTCTGATTCATTTGATGTGAAAACATGTTCTGACACCCATTTGTACCAAAACCACTCTGATGCTGCCAGCCTAGCTGGGCAGTTTCTCTTGGGTTTTCTGGGCAGCTTGGTAGCATTATTCACAACTTTTTCTGGGCTAAACATCAGCTGAATCAGTCCCCAGCTGCAGATTTTCTTGGTAGTTTGTTTTTTTTTTTTTTCCAAGTAACCCATTTTGCTTGCTTTCTTTTACTACAAAAAAACAAAACAAAACCAAGAAATACCCATATGCATCCATCTGCAGAAATCTTTAATTTATAAGCAGCTGAGCAAAAGGTTTTGAACATCTTTTGGGTTTTTTTCCTCACCTATTCCCTTAATGCAATGAAGTTAAAAGCATCCTAGGAATTTAGGGAAAGGCTTGGGGACTTTTTTACTGTTTGGCTTCCTAACAAATGCCATAACTTCCTTCTGTGTATCATTCTTTAAAATAACAGCATGACTAGAGGTTAGTGATGGGTAAAACATGCTACTTACATCCTCACTCAGAAGTCAGTGCACCCATAATTCTTACACTGCAAAGGTGCGTTTGTGGCACAGCGTGCTGATGAATAGCAATGAGGAAATGGTTTCCATGACCCTGTTGTACACCCAAATCATTTCAGCTGTGCTGTAAAGTCTCATTACTGTCAGAACATCTTAATTCCATTTTCCCCCCACATTTGTGGAAGATAGATTTGTTCATTGTCTGTATTTTCTCTCTCTTTCTTAGTAAATGGCAGTTTGCGGAGCTTATTTTAAACTAAATGCAGCCTGGCTTTCAGAAAATGTGCTCACTTCCCTAAAACCATGTCCTTCTTAATACCTCCAATTTGATGCTTAAATTAATAATTAATTTTAATACTTTTAGCAATGATAGTATGAGAGCATGGTTTGTACCCTTGAATTTTGGGGGGTTTTCAACCTAGTGCTGTCTTGTAGTAGACCAAACTTACTTACATCTGGAATACACAAGGCAGAAATACTTGCAGAACCGAAGTTTAATTTAACAATTAGACGGAAAAGCAAACAAATAAATAAGAGAGTCCCTGCCATGCTGTTAAGTCATGAGCCTGGCGCCAGCCGGCGGTTGGGCAGGGTGGGGTGACTGGAGCAGCCTCCTCTGCCCTCCTGCTCCGCTCCTGTCATTTCTGCCTCGCTGCAGTAAGCGCCGCATGCAAAATAAAAATACAAACATGTTTTGTTTCGGGTGGAATACCTAGAAATAACTTTCCTAGTAAAATTAACTCAGTCTCTTTTTTTTTTTTTTCTTCTTTTTCTCTGGGCATTTTGGAGAAATTTCAGCGTGTGGGTGGGGGAAAGCAAAGCCGTGGCTGTAAACAGGAACTGATATTGTCTCCGCATCTGAATGGGGAGAGAAACTGAACTGGCCGCAGTGGTTCTCTCGTACATCTGTGAGTCTGGAAACACTGGGATGATTCACAGTTTGCTGATTAATACAGGAGCAAGCAAAATGGTGTGAATTAACGACCATTACAGAGCTGGATTGGATGGCAAATATCCCCCTAGAGCAAATGATGTTTCAGGAAGATTGCTTAGAGAGAGAGGTAATGGGTCTTAAATACAAATTAGAAGCAGTCCCGTCAAAGCTGTTAACATTAAGGTTTGAAAGCCAAACACTATTATGAGCTGTCTTCAAAAACTCTGTCCATTTAGGGAGCGTATCAGTCTGCTGTGGTGGGTGGGCAATATTTCTGTGTTAAGCACTTTGGACTATTTCAAGCAGCTGGCACTGATAATTGATCAGTGTAGCAGCTCTTCTTAGGGCTTTGAAGGCTAATCACTCTATTCCATGCACATTTTTAAGTTTAAAATTGTATAGCATATGTAATGGCAAATACTATCATTATCAGTATGTAATTCTTAAAAGCTCTACTGTTAACAAAAAGTAATCCTGTATTACAATTTCACCCTTCACGTATGGGAATGTTAAAAGAAGAAGATAGGAAATACATTACTTTAGCATAAATAACATTCTCTGTCTGAGCAGCGAAGTGATTTAATATTTTTCATTGTAGTAATGAAGACATGATACCTTAGATCAGTGTCAGGGAGATGTAGATGGGGATGCAGGTTATGGACAATTATGCAGAGCTATTTTTTGCCTTTACAGAATTGATAAGAGACCCACATGAGCAGGGTAAGCCCTGTAATATAGACAGATTACTGGGATATCCTGGTCTAAAACATTACATTAACAGCTTGATCTTTTAAAGATTCAAACACACACAACTAAATTTACACAGTGGGAGGTCATCCCAGGACAACTACAGGATTATTTCTGAGAGCAGGGTGAATCATGTATGTATGTCTCTGTGTGCTCAAGAAAGACCAAAGTGGAATAGAAGGGTGCAGCAAAGGGCACAGTAATCATTGGCGATGGCATATAAGTGCTATGACAGAAACAGAGAGAGTTGGAAGCTTTGATGCGCTTGTTCCTACCTCAGCTCAAGTCTCCTTTTGAATTATTTTTAGCTTTTCTGGTTTTATTTTCTGGGGGTTAGTACCATCTCTTTATATATGTGCCAGACTTTGAGTAAGTTTATGTTTTAATCAATACAGTACTTATTTGTAGTCCTCTGGCGTTTTGGTTTTTTTAAGTCATGAATTGCAGGAGCAAAATTTGCCCCTTGCAGGAAGAGAAGCTGCCCCCTCCTCTTGGGCAAAGCAATAACAAAGGCAAATAAAGAAGACAAATTCGTAACAGAAACTTCCTCTCCTCCCCCCCTCCCCTTTGTTTTTCTTTGGTGTTTGCAGGCTGCTAACGTGTTTCTTCCCTTTCAAGAAAGATGAGGACATATTATTCTGGGATACCAATAGTCTATACCCCTTGTCGTAAACAAATCTGTTTCTCTCAGTACTTAAATACTCAGGGCTTTTGGAAGCTTCCCTTTGCATAATAAATATGTTTAATATTTCCTTTACTCTCCATCATTATTAAGTATAAACTGTTACTGTATTGAATTGAAGGGTAGTTTACATGGCACGTGTGTTTGGATAGTCTGTTTTCTTTTACCCTTGCTCCAAAGGGTGTGATTAAGCAATGAATAAATGATTGTATGAGCACTATTTTGTTAAGTACAACCCCCTTTTTTTCCCTTCTTTCCAGCTCAGTCAGCACATCTTCTGCAGCAGCATTTTAGTTTCCTACATGGAAATGTGGCATTTAGCAGAGCAGATGCATACCGAAGACGAGATACTTTTTTCTCCTTTCTCTCTCCTCCCAAGAGATACCCTGTGACTTCCTCTATTAGTCCATTAATCGCCGTAGCTCAAAATTCAGTCTGATCAAAGGAGCAGAACGAGGTTGAAAAGTGCAGATTCTGGCAATTGACTTGACTGCTTAGATTCCCCGCTGAGCTCATTTAGAGCTGGAATTAAGTTATTCCTGCTGTATTTTTCGTCCTTGGCTGGGCCATAGGGCTGTGCCTCGCGCTGTACTGGGCAGGGCTGAAAGCAGCGCGGCCGTTCCCACCGCTTGGACCCATCCAGGGACCTCCAGGACCCACAGAGATGAACTTTCCCATGCCAGAAGAGAGCCGAGTAATCTCACCTTAGTTTGATAAGAAGCTCTGTGTTTAAGTTGCATTAGCTATTCCACTGCAGAAAAAGTGGAGAATCTGTTAACTGAAGGTACCAGAGTCGGATTTGGTGATTCTGTGATGGTGGATTTTTTTTTAATTTAAGCATCAGGTTTCTATCTCTTGCAGCTCTCTTTGCTGAGATTGGTACATGTGTTATGAGTGGGAAGGAAAGAACTAAAAAAAATATGTAAATGGGAAATTTGTAAACAAGGTGAAGTTTCTTGTAAAAGTTTTCTTTACAATGTAATGACTCACTTCAGGAATATGGTTGTTTTTAATGCCTGTTTATACGTGCAGTTAGAAACTGGTGCTGTTTTCTCTCATTAATAGTCTTGTTGGTTCTTGTTTGTTTAAGGCAAAAATGCAGACTGCCTATACCTGTGTTGTTCACTGCAGATTAGCATCTGATTTTGCAATCCTTACACATCTCAAATTCCTATTAATGTAACCAGGAGTTACAAGTTCTCCAGGAATAGCGTTGGACTCTTGATGTCATTATTTGTGTGTCTACAGTTCCTGAAAGTGAGCTAATATTTCTCAAACAGAGATAGAGTAATTTGATGAGTAAATTCTTATCTCATTAAAGTGAATTATTGTTACTGAAATGTGAATGGTGTTCTATTGTCAGAAAATATTATGTATTTAATACTTTTAAGAGTGCTTAAGGTCAGCAAGAACAGAGAAAGTCTGATAACATCACTGTAGGCTGTAGGATGGTCCTGAAACGTGAGTAGATCTTTAACTGAAAAATGTTTTGTGGGACATATTGTTGTTTTCCCATCGTTTAGGGCCGTGTCTAAAACCAATATTCCAATATTCAGGAAAAAAAAAAGGAAAAAAAAAAAAAGCCTGACCAGTTAATAAGATTAAATTTTTTATTAAGAAAAGATATTGGCAGTGAGGGGGAAAATGCCCAGTCCAAAGTCTGAGCTTTTTCCTACATAGATGACATATATCTCTATGTTTATATATTTTAATTTTAAAAAGAACTGTGGCGTCCATAAGGGACCCTATGTGGAATAAGATTAGAAAGGGATGCCTGACTTGGCTGTGCTGCTTGGTTCTAGGTTGACACGATATACAAAACTACTGTGCTTTAGTTTACAGAGATTTCCTCAAATTTCATAGCTTATGAAGCATTTGTCAGCATGGCGAGCTAAAATCTTGTGCTCTCTGTGATTTCTTATTTTTTCTGCTTATGATAACAGTATTGAGGCTTTTCGTAAGATGAAATGCTGTCTAGCTGCATTTAAAATACACGCTTTTGCCTGTTTCTGTCTTGAGGTAGGTACCCTCCCTCTATTTTAATAGAGGGAGGGTACCTACCTGCTGTCCAGATTATTTTCAGTTAAGTTTGACAGCAAAATTGAATTGTATTCTGTTCTCCTACTAGAGCCTATTTGCTCCTTCTGACTGGCTACTAAAAGGCTTTTACTGCTGCACTAACATTTTCCAGATGAAACATTTTTGCCAGTTTCTGAAGAAATACCAGAATGAGTCCCACCTTAGGTATGCTGGAAGGAGTCCTGCACCATAGATTATAAACTGAAACAGTTGGCCAGAATAAGGAATTAAAGTAATCCCTGATATTAGGAGCATGGAAATAAAATGACCTTCTGTACATGCCCTGGGTGTGTTTCCAAGCCAGTTGCGCTATAGGTGCCCTGTTACCGCTGTTCCTCCTACCTATCCTGTGCAGGAAATGAAAGACCAGCCACTCAGCTGAGAAGCAGGAACACGGGCTTACAAATATTACAGACTTTAAATGCATTGTATTTTTAACAGTAGTTTGTGATTGGAATGACAGGAAGGAAATGAGCAGAAAACATCCTATTCTATCTCTATATAAAATCTTGCTCATGAAAGATACGGTTACCACAATAACGATCGGACACTAATTGATTCATTGTGCTGGGAGACAAGTGCTGAGCGGAGGAACCAGAGGGGTCATTTTCTTGCTCCAGCTCCACTTTGGTTGTTTTCTGAGGAAGGGCAGGAGAGGGTTATAAAGCTGCTGCCACTACATTCAGCGCGTGTTTTTCTCAGAAAAGAAGAGACACCGCCAGCCAAGATCGCTTTCCTTTGGAAACTGTGGCTGGGAAGGGCCCCTTTGGCTCGACAGACAAAGTGGGCAGTCAGACAGCCCCTTTCCTGAATCCCAGGCAGGCACCAGACGGCTGAAGGAAGAGAGGCACCAGGCTGAATTAGATTGCCTCCTGCTTTGGACAGTGAGGCAGAAAGGCCGGCTTAATTGCTTTGCAGCTGTTCATTTTTTCCCCTTCTCCCTCCCCTGCCCTCCTCTCCCTCCTCCCCGCTGACCCCGGCCACAGGCGCAGCTCCAGCCCCAAGGAGACCTCACCGTCCTGGGGAAAAGTACCAAAGGGCTCTGCACTCCCTTTTATCCCACTTTGCGCCTTTCCCTTGAGTCCAGCAGCAAACGGGGGGAGAAACTATAGGAAAAAAGGAGTCTTCAGTGTAACCTAGTAATGTGTGGCTTTTTTCTGGGTTGGTTTGTTAGGTGGTTTCCGAACACTGCTTGTGGCAAGAGGCACCTGGGACAGGGGACTGAGCAGTAACAGGCAGGTGTGTCTCGGGTGGCATCATTTCAGTAGAAGCAGCGGAGTGTCGTCCCTGACAGATCCCAGCATCCTCTTAAGGGATCAGATAAACCAGGAGAGCCTTTGGAATGGCCCCCTGCAATGTGGTGTGGGATTTACCAAGTGTGGGAGATTTCCACTCTGAAGCTGTGACACCAGTTATGGAGATCTTCCAGACTGGTGCCTGGCAGCGTGAATGTTGGTTAGGGTCGATTTGGTGATGCTCTCGCTGGTAGAAGAGCCTCAACATCAAGATGTCCTTGAGCTGACTATTGATGGAAAAGCTTTTTTGAACCTCAGAGGACTTGCAGGGGTCTCCAGCCCTCAAAAACTGGCTGAGAGCAGGCTTGTAAATTTGCATGTATCTGATGATCCCAAACTGTTTGAACCTTGTGTTTGTGCAGGAAACAGAGTTTTTTTTTCTTAATTGCTCTCACGCCACTCACAGATTTAAACATTTGAAAATACGTTTCCGGGCTGTATTGATGAGACTGCAGCCGGTTTCCAGCTCACCTGGTTTGCAGTGGGGGGGCTCTGCTCTCAGCCAGCCTTCCTGGCTCTCTTCACCTCCAGCAGCAATGTCAAGCTAACCCAATTTTGCAGCTGGTATCGAGCACCAGAGGCAAGCTTGTTAGATGTCTCTTTAATTCCTGCACTCGTAGAATCTAGTATGTATATTCCCTCCAGTTCCACTGACTCATGAAGCCCTGGGGGTGGAGGCAGGGGGAGAACAAGGCAGCTATAACCCAGCCCTAATTTACTCATCTGGTACAGCCCATCGATGAGCCTTTCCCCTCTCTGTCCACAAAGATGGTCCCTCTCGGGAGCCTGTTTGGTCTCCCAGTTATAATTATGGCATTGGTAGTTTTGTACTTGACTGTCTTCCCAGGCCGACTGCATCCCCTCTGCTGGGGCATTGTGTCTGGGTGACAGCAGAACGTGAACTGCCCGGGGAGCCAAGACTGGGACATGGGGGGCAGCACTAATTGCTTTATACAGCACGTATTTGCTGGTTGGTTTTTATGATATCCTTAACAACATAAACCAAAACTTGGGGAGGGCACCAGGGCAGGTTTCTGGGAGATTTCTTTTAAGGGACAAAACTGTGAATAGGATCCTTGCTTGGGCCACCGGAGGGATGGAGGGTGGCTGGCAGTGCAGCTGCCAGCTGCTTTGGGGGTCAGAGGGATTTGTGTCTGTAAAAAATGGATTTAGATATAAGGTACAGTAGCATGTAAGTGATTTTTTTTTTAATCTGTTTAACATGCAGTCTACAATAGGTCTGCCAGTTAGATTTGAATTAAAACTGGCTCCACAAGCTACAAAGGCTCTTGAGCCCTCACTGCCGGGACCGGAAAACCATTGTGGCGTCCTGATTAGTGCTGGTGAAATCGGAAACCTTTTTCAGGGCAGATAACAATCTCGCAAATGAAAATATAACCTGTTAATCCTGAATTTTAACAAGGATGGTTATGCAAATCCAGGCCAAATCCAGGATGTGTCCTCTCTGAGTGCCCCTCAGTCAGAAGGGATGTGCTGATGGGGAAGGGTGGGATCGCAGCCCTCTCCCCACAGCGCCCTGCTTCATGCCTAGTCTGTGGCCAGAGGCAGGAGGAGGGGTGCTGGGGGATGAGGCTCAGCACAGGAAATGTGATTCACATTTTGGGACTGACCCCTCTGAAGCTCTTGGTTGAAGTATCTGAAGATGGGACCTCTAGTTAATGTTCTCCATGCCAGTCACCGCTGCCAAAAGAGGGGTGGTCTGGCTGGGGCCATCCATGCTTTTGCAGTCCCATAATAGTCCCCTTAATTATGGGTAACAATAGGTTCTGTTTTTTCCTATGTTAATAACAAGTTCCAGGGTATAAGTAACTCTGAAATTAAAACAAAATGCCTAACGATTTACCATTTGACACCTATGCAGTCTGCCGGAGCCTTGGCTCTGCAAGGAATTGTTTCTCCTGCCCTGAATATTTTATAATTGTTTTACAGAGAGCACATGGATGCTCCTGTCATTAAGAAATGCCAACCAAGGTACATTGTGGCACCAGGGAGCAGAGAACAGATCGCTACGCCTCTGCCGGGGCCATAGAGGGCTCTCCTTTCAGATGTTCCTCCATGGTTCATTTGACTACTTCTCTATATTGACCTTTGTTTTTTAAGAAAAACACAAACAGTCAGGATTGCTTTATTGTAGGACCTATTAACTCCTTCAGAGACTCTGTGGTGTCTGTTGGTAAGACTAGTGCATGTGGGGCCGTGGGCTGCAGCCCGGGAACCACCTCTGTTGTGTTTGGATGTTCGCAGGCAGATGTTGCATATGCCTTGATTTGTGCATTTGGAAGAGCCAGTCTAGACGTAAAAATACATGGAAATGGGCCTGGGGACTCTACTCACATTGGCCAAGGAGACAGGGGCCATGAGGAGAGGGAAATTAATCTCTTCTTTCAGCGGGGAGATACGGAGCACCATCTCTCATTTTCAAGACTGACTATGATGTGCTTGCTGTGGAGCCTGCAAATGCAGTTGCTTAAATATACAAGTGTGACTAAAAATATAAAAATAAAAGCAGTGCTATTTTAAGACTCTATAATCAGGGATTATAAATAGCCCGACTGGTGTGTTACTCCTAGCTGGGTGTGTCGGCCCTAAAACTGTCACTTCCCTTTAAAGCAGCTCGTTGGGCAGCGGCAGCGGAGTCTCCTCTGCATTTCCATGTTCTCTTGATAAGCACAGGTCAATGATAAGATGCTCTCCAGGCTGACGTGTCTGTCACGCAAGCCTTTGCTTTGCCAGCTTGGTCCTGCAAGCAGACCCAGATGGGAATATGGGTGGACACTGGTGGGGAGCACTGAGCATCTGGGATTCAGGGTTGAAGGGAACATTAGTGGCATAAAGCAAAGCTCTCTCTGCTGGGCACAAGCCAGAGAGATGGGGCTGCTGAACCCCGCACAAAATAGTTGTGTGGTTAAGTGCAGGTTTGGGACTTGTGAGACATGGGTTTAGTGCTCTCCGTCGTCAGCCTTCCTCTGGGACTGGTTGGGATTCTTCTTCCTGGTCCCATCATTTAGGCTCCTCCTGCAGCCAGTGGAGGAAAAGATCTCTAGAGGGTAATTTCTCACCCAAATGTGCACCTCCAAGGTGTGATAGATGGTCTGTGGTGAGGGAAGCCTGGACAACACGCTTAGGCTTAGCCCTTGTCTGCTGGAGGTACCTTTATTCTCCATCTTTGGAAGTAGCAGCAGCTGTGGTGATCCAATATACAGAAGTCTGTAAAGCTGAAAGTCATATAGACACCTTAAATAGCTGACTTCTGCCTCAGAAAGCATTTCTGTTTCTGTCTGTTTTTCCAGTGCAGTGGCTGGAAAGAAGTATCTTTGATGGTGTTCCACCACCTCGGTACAGCTGGGGGCTGGGGAATGACCTCTTCTCTGGTGGCTGTTTTCTAGAGGAATTCTGGCTGACTCCTGCTCCAAGTAATATGTTTATTTGCAATATATGGAGCCAGGAGTCGTCTCTGGGATGATAGAGATCGGGAGACTAGTAAACAAAAGAAAGCAAGGTTGGAACTCAAACTGTAAGAAGACTTGTTTGGGTCTAAAGGAAACAACCATAAAAACAAATAATGATGGTGTTCAAAAAGGTCAGCGGTGGTGTATCTCAGGATATGTGGCAAATACATCTCCCGAGCCCCTGCCCTGGTGGGATGCCAAATCCGGGTTATTCTTACGGAGAGCTCTAAACAGCCTGTACCCTGAAGGTGAAGGGAGTTTCTTGGCCTCTCCTTCTTTTCATAATAGATAGAAATGGGCCAGGAATCTCTCCTGGTGTAGCTGTCTTCCCCAGACAGGGGGAGCTTATTTCATGTTCTCAGTGGAGGAAAGCTTGCAAACAGGCTGTGTCTAGCATCTCCAAAATAAGGAAAACACCCTGATGTCTGAAGGTTTCCCAGAGTTTGTGCTGAATTCTTCCTCCATGACCTGCTTGTAACACAGAGGACCCATGTCCTGACATGATGCTCCCCTAGCGCAGAACAAGCCACTTGTATTTTATGGTGATAGAGAAGATGATTTCCATCAAGAAATGAATGGGGGTGACAGCAGTAACAAATACAGATCTTATGGGTTCAATACTGAGGAGCTGACAGCTCTGTTTTCAAACCTGGATGTCTTGAACTAGCCACCTAGAAATGGGCAATCTGCTGACTGCAGTGGGCACCTGCCTTCTCTGCACTGCTGGCAATCAGGGTGCTTCTCAGCAGGGGCCTGGACAAGGGTACAAAAAGTAACAGTAAGTGACAGGTCAAAAATTAAAGCTTTTGTCTGCAAGTGAAGTTGTTGCTTCAGTCTGAAAACGGGGACTTCTCCCATTGCTCACTGTGGTCAGAGCCGCTCCTGAAGGGCAGTGAGAGAACTGATTTAATGCTCCGTGTCTTTTTTCTTTTATGCTGAACTCTTAATTATGCCTGCATTTCACTGCCGATGAGCAGGGCGGCGGTGCGGGGCCCGAGACCCCTGGGGTGCCGCGAGTGCCCAGATCTCCTCTGCCCTGTTCCCAGGGTGTCCTTACAGGGACGTGTGGCTCTGCGAGGATGCACACACACGCAATGTGAAGGTATGAAGAAGCTGGGTTTGCTTTTTATTCCTCCCCCCACCGCCTTCTTTTCTATAATCATTGCAAAACAGGAACAAATGAGTGTGTCACTTTAAACCATGAAACCACTTAGTCCGTAAAGACAGATTTGGCGTCTTTGTGCTGGCAGTGACAGGCCAGCGCGGCGTTCCATAGTGATCCCACTGTTCTCCCTCTGCCCCGCACCCCGCCGCCGCTCCCCACCCCCTCCCAGATTTGCTCCGTGTTTGCTGCCTCTGTTTTTGTGGTTGGTAACCAGCAAAAGAATGGAATGGATTTAATGATTTGTTGGCTGCGGTGCCAGCATGATTAAGTCAATAAAGCTGCAAGCTGAAAACAGACAGTGTAGTTACACTATATGACTTTAACCTTGTTAATGCATGTTTATGTCCTCCTGCCCACTGTACAGCTGTACGTTGCATAAAGAAGATCTGACCAATCTTTAACCCATTAAATAATTTATAAAGTGAGAGCAGACATCAGCTACTTGCAGAGCAGATCAGTAAGCATGGGGTCAGCAATAACTTTGGCTCCCTGGACCATATCCAGCATGTTTAAACTCTGGTGATGTCACCAAGCAAGCTTCTAACCTTAATCATTTGGATGGGAACAAAGGGAAGTTAACTGTTGACGTGCAGTGTCTCCGCGGAAGACACGCTTGCGAGAGCCCTGCACCATCTCTGCCTCTCAGGGAACGTGGACTGGCTCGAGCCTCCTCGTGTCTTTTACATGCTTCCCTCTTCCCTTACAGCAAAAGTGTAGCTGGCCAAATCTTCAAAGGCATGCGTTTCTTAGACTCCTAGTATCGTAAGAGGCACCAAAATCCCACAGAATTTCAGGGAAATGTTGGCTGACTGGAGAAGACGGTATTCAGAGGCACTTGGATGTTTTTTTCATCGTGGCTAAATTTTGAATGGAAAGCATCTCCTGCCTTGCAAATGACAGGGAAAGGACATACAATGGGGATGGAATGGGCAGGAGATGGATGGAGTGGAGTGGATGGAAGGATGCAGGAGAAGATGTGGAGGGAAGCAGAGCTGTTCTCACTGCAGCGAAAGCTCTCAATGAAAATCCTAGGATTCTCACCCAAGCGATCCTCCAGGTGCAACAATGTCCATAGCTGTTGCAGTGACCTCTTTTGCTGGCACATAAGGGGCAAATCATGGGATCACAGGGCATGTGGCTGGGACGTGCTGTGCTCCACTGGTCTGTGCAGCCAGGTTAGAGGTCCCAGGGGACCATTAAGAGTTGGTGTAGTTTAGTGCTGTTCTGAGCTGTAACTAGCTGCGGCCAGAACTGCAGGAGAGATGCAGGGAGAAGGACACAACAAAATCTTATAAAAAGCCCTTCCACCTCTCACCAGTGAGCAGAATGGAGTGCAGTTCTGCTGCAGGTCTTTGTGTCAAAACCTGACAACATGGGAGAGGCACCGTTTCAGGAGGATGAAGATAAAATTCCCACACTGCCCCAGGAATTGACCCTCATCTTCCTATTCGGTGGCAAATTTTCATTCCTTTCTGGGCAAAACTGAGACAGAGAAAGAAATGAAGTTGTCCATAGTCATCTGAAGAAACTGTTTGATGGAACTGGAAGGTGAACCTGGTCATGTGAGCCTGAGTCCATGTGGCCAGATTTTATCCTGTGACTTCGTCATAAAGCAAGCTCACCTTTCAAGATCGTCTCCTTTAGGGGTGGCTCGGGAGTTTGCCTTTAATGATCCCATTTTCCGAGTGTCCTTCTGGCAAATTGCATGCTCCCAGTCTCATGAGCTAACCCCCCACTGTGGGACCAAAGGGACATTCGCTGGTGCAGGTAAACCCATTGGAGGCCCGAGTGCCTGTCTGCAGAGCTCGCATCCAGGTGTGTTTGCAAACAGACCTCTAAGATGTACATGTCTTCATGTCTAGGACTATTGGGGCTATTAAAAGCATGCAGGTAGAAGCTCTCATATGGTTATTTGTGAGCCATATGGCTGCGTGCAGCAGAGCATATCTCAGGATCCACTACATCAGCCCAGTAATGAATTTTCCAGGTGCCAAAAGATGCGCATCTTGAGTTGGAGATTGGAGAAGGGACCTTCAGTCTGCTGTTCCCAGCATCTGCAGCCTGAGACCAGGGGGAAACCAACCCCCATTCTCAATCACTCAGTTTTTCCCTGTTGCTTTATGATTGTGCTAATAAAGACAAATTAACTTATCCTTTTTTTTTCTTCTTCTTTTTTGGGTGGGGGGGGATGTTGGTTGTTTGGCTTGGTTTGGTTTTGCCATAACCCAGAGAAGCAGTGTCTGCTTTGGAGAAGATGCTTCAGAAATTAGGGCAAGTCAAATCCAAGTAGAAAGTCCCTGTTCCATTTGCTTTGTTTTTAGCTTGGAACGTTGTGTGATGCGCCTGAAAACCTTTCCTTACCGGTCTATTGATTTCAATGAATGAAGCCACATACACCTAGTGATGTTTTATTATCACTCATCCACCATAGGGTATATAGCAGCTGGTAATTTTTGTGCATTTTTTTTTCTGCTTGATGGAAAAGAGAGTCACTCTAAGCATATGCTAATGCTGAATGGGGGGGGGGGGTGTGTCCCAACTTCTGACCCATAGCTAATATCCTGCAAGTCACATGAAGCTACCAAGGATTCTTAAGCTGGAGTTTGAAATGCCTATGTTATAGCAAATAAACACCATTAATTGCTTCTAATATGTCATGGAGTGGTTAAATGACAAGATCCTTATTAATATGTGTGTATATCAGCCTTTTCAGTGTGTGTGAGGGGGAGTATGAAGTGGTAAAATTATTTAAAATTAGTGGGGATTATTTACAGGAAGGCATAAAGAACAGTCAGTTGAGGAAAGCAGCATTTTATGTTCTTGTCCCGGATGACCTTGCTCCAAGGACAAATCAGAGCTTGATGAAATGAAGCTGCAGATGGCTAGTGATCTCAACTCTGTAATAATGAAATGACACAAGAAAAAATGAGACATCTACAGTTTGTAAATACAATCTAAATGGAAGGGGAGAAAAGGAATTTTTAAGGGGAGATTGAGTTGACTTGGTTACAGCAGTTCAGCTTCGGGTGTTTTAATAATAATTTCCATTTTTAAAAAAATGGAATTGCTCCTTGTTCCTCACACTCAAGGTCACCTTAATAATTTTTTCTTTTTTAACATGTCAGTATCTTGGTTTTAAAAATTGGATCATGAGGACTACTTAGTCACAGGCTAATTTCTATCCATTATTTTCGCATATTATTTGTCACTGGATTTTGTTTTCTAAGTTGTGGTGATTTTGGGCACCTGATTGGGTAGATTAACTGATATAACCATTTTAGGTATTTGAATGGTTTCACCTGTCAAGAAGGAGCAGGCTTGGGAGAGGTTTAATACTGAAAAAGTGATGTGATACTTTTTACTAGAGCAGGCTTTGTTTGTGCACTTACATGAGAAATCCGGGGTATTTACTATTGGGTTTTGCATGTGGGCGGGTTTTCATGCAAAGGGCTTCTCAGAATCAGTTGTGCAGCCAATTGCTATTGAAAGTTAAAAAGACTCAGGCATCTGCAGATTGAACCTTTGCATAAAAAGGAAAAAGAAATTAATGGAAACATTAATTTAGAGAAATCAAGGGATTTGCAAGTCTCTATGATCCAGACCACCTCACTGCATTTCAAAGAGCTTTTTCAGGAATGGGCAGGTAGAGAACTGATTTCTCCCATTAGCTGAAGATTTCCTGACTTTAACTAGAGTGAAATCTTCCCTTTTTTTTTTTTGTCAAATATTTTCTGCTCTCCCTAATAGATAAATTCGCCAGTCAGTCATTGTGTTTCTCTGTAGCAGCTTCTGCTGGGTGCTGAGCTGACTTGGCACCTTTTGAGTCTCATCGACACCTCTGAGAGCATGCCTTGATATAACACAAGGATTACTTGAGTCAAACCTCTTTATAGATACGAGATGTTGTAGTTTGTCATCACAGCTAGTGCAGCCTTGCAGAAACAGGCAAAAGGACTACCAGCTGAAATTGGGTGAGATAAATACAGGGTTAGATTATCTCATTCAATTTATAGGCATGCTGCCTTCCATGGGAACAAGAGTGGGGTGTCAGGGGTTGGAGAATCACGATAGCTGTACAAGGCAAATATAAATATTTTGTTCTTTGCAGAGAATTCAATTTTGGATCCTGACTATATGTTACATAGACAGGTACAAAACACCCATCTCTGCATATTTGGGTGTATACACATAAAAGCAATAACAGCTGCAGTTTATGTTAAAGTACAGTGGTACAAAGACTGGTGGGGCTGAGTCCAATCACAGAGCGTTGCTGTCAGGTTGAAGAGGAGTGTGTTAATACTGCTGGTGCCCGTTGCCATCAGGGCTCTGACAGAGCCCTGTGGGTCCTGTTCTGCTGAAAGGTTTCCCATTACCTCGGGATGGTGGAGCAAAGCTGATGTCTGGGCTGCCTTCACCCATGGACTGGCAGTTTCTTTGGGCCAAAGGACCTTTTTGCAAGGGACCTGCTGTTGCTGGAGTCCTGATCATGCCTCCTCACAAGCACCACAGTCCCTGGGAGGTTGTGTGTGTCTGTGATACACTAACTCCCCCATCCATGTTGTGCCTCAGGCTCTTGGCTGCTCCCAGAGCCATTTCCCATGTTCGGTCTAACAATGTGGTGCTGGTAACAGCCTCACAGCTTGATTTCAACGTGCCTGCTAAATGTGTATGCATTTTCATCAAAGAGAAAAATCACTGTTCCGATAATTCACTCTGGATTTTGTATCTGTTGGTCTTACTGCTGCTGCTCTTCAACAGCATGTTTAGATGAATAAAATCAGCTCTGAAAATACTGGTAGAGTCTTTGCAGAAAAGACTAATTTGATTAATTAATTTAATTTCTTTTTAAGAGAGCATGTGGACTCCATTTCCATCTTGTTAAAATTTTGGGTGCATTTTTAAAAGCACTTTGGATTCTTTGATGGAATTTGGTTTTGTTTTGAATGGCATACAGCATAAGAGCAGCTAAAGGGAAATTAGTGTTTCATCTACTTTACTTGAAGGAGGGAGATCCTGATGCAATTGCTAGCCAGGTGTGGTCATCTTGTCATTGCTCTCAGCAAAGAAGGGGAACTACCTTTGAAGGAAGCTGTGCACGCTCATGCCATATGAAAGAAAGAAAAACTTAAAAGAACGTTTTTTTTTTTAAAAACAAAACCATATGCTCATGGATCACTTACAGTCTTCAAACAAAAGCGTTTTCTGACTGACAGCCCCCAAGATAAGCTTAGAAACTTGAGTCTGGTAGCATTTCACATGCTTCTATATCAAGTAAATGGGTGAAAGATGGGTAAAAGAAAGATCCACTGAGCTGCACAGTTTGTTTTATCAATGTTCATACATTGTGTTAACACAAACAAGCAAACAAACAGAAAGCTTTGCAGCGTTTGTGAACTGAAAGGCTGTTTTATCTTGAAGAGCATCTCTGAATTGTGAGCAGAATAGAGGAGAGAAAAAAGACAGAAAACTTGCAAAGAGCAAAGGGAGAATTTTGTTAAAGGCAAGAAGCAGAGGCAAGAAGTGTACGTCACCCCCAACTTCTATGTGAAGCAAAAGATTGTGGCACCTCACAGACATCACAATTGTCATCGTGTTAGCCCACTCAAGAGCGTGATGTCTGTGAGGTGCCACAATCATTCTGACAAACAATGACCCTAGATTTTGTTTGCTTTGTTTGTATGCTTTGGCCAAGCAGGTTCACCATCTTAGTATCTACTTGGATTAACAGCAGTAGAGGCAATGATCCTGTCTATCAAGGTAGCATCAAGGTTTTCTATGGGGCCACACAAGGTTGTTAGACACCAGGAGTCTACCTGGCTTTTCTGTAGATCTGAACACAAAACTCTTACAATCACACTATTCTATGGGCGAGCCAACTTTAATAGTGCTTAGTTTGTAGTATTTGTAGAGTTGTTGTGCCTAAGAGTCTTAGTCCTGGACTTCCGAGTGAAGTGCTGCCCAGGCATGAAAGCTCCACCAAGGAACTGGAACGCACCTACTGAAGAGGAGATGGTGCACCGTTGGGCAGGCGGGAGCATGGGTAAACACAGGGGCAGTAATTTGAAACTGGTATTTGCATTTCCTCAGCAGAGCACAGGACACCCCATACATAACAGATGTTCCTAAAATACAGAACAAAACTTGGTTAATGAAACCTCACCACACCCCTTGAGAATAGCTGTCCCCACTGTGAATATGGGTCCACCTAAAGTTCCCATCGAGCAGCTGGGGCCTCAGAGTGGAGCAGGAGCATGAGCACTGGCTCCTGTGAAGTTCTGGAGCCATATATCTCCTCTCTGGTTGGTTTTTTTTTTTTTTTTTGTTTGGTTGCGGGGTTTTTTGGTTTTATTTTTGGTTTTCTTTTTAATTGTGCAATGTCTTCATAAATACTCTGAGCTGAGTTATCTTTGGTGATATGTATTTTTTAAAAATGCTGGAAAAAATAATTTATCCCTTTCTTGTATTTACCACAAACATTTATCCTGAGCAACCCATTTATTGGTTGTTTTCCTTTTATTCTGGGGCGCTGTGGCTCATCTCAACAACCCTTCTGTTTTAAACTCTGTAATTACTGGAGGCAGCTGGATGCCCCATTGAAAATGGAGGGAATGGTTCTCAAATCAAGCAGTCTTTTGAAATGGAAGAAACTTTTTAAAGGCATACTTTGGGCATTTTTAATTGTCCACATTTCTGTTCTTCCACTGCTGCTAAGGCTTTCAGTTAGGAAGTGCAGTTCTTCCCCGACTCTGCAAATATCTACCGAAATTTGCAAAGCTGCCTGTCTCTCAGTAACCTTGCTGTGACCTGGTTATCTGTTAGAACCACAAAGAATTCAGTCTCTAATTAGTCCATCTGTTAACTATTGAAATTCATGGCTGAGTTTTATTGTCTGGGTCTGTAACATAATGCTGAATGGTCTCACCTGGCAGCTTATTTCTTATAAAGCAAACGTGGCTTTCCAAGAGACATTTTGGTGCAGATAACTGTCTTTTCAGCATTGGACAAATGACTCTGTCTAGCAGCCTGCAGTCCCCTTCATGCCCTCACTGAAATAAATTGTACATCTCCAGCAGCTCTGGGCTTAAGTCAATAAAATTTAACATGTACATTTCTTTGTTTTAGTCTTTGGAGTTGCACTGTAAGAGCAAATAGGAAAGTTTAATAATGATAAATGAGTTTAGTGTTTTCATATAGTCCTAAAAAACAATGAATGCTCTTTATTAAAGATCAGAAGGATTTTGACATATTTGCCAAAGAGTGATTAAATCTCTAGCTCAGATCCTCAGAAAGTCTTCCTTTTAAATGCTTTTTGGACTGTTTGTTAATGAGGATTCAGAGGAATTAGGGGCTATAAACTTCTTCATTCTCACTTAAGTGAAGCCACAAAGTGATTACTATATATATAACTAAGAGCTGAGGACTGGAGTTTATCAACAGTGTTCACACAGAACAATTAATCTCTGTGCTTATTTACTGCAGTTGTGCATCTTGTACATAATCAGATGATGGGGCTGGGCAGGTCGAGCTCCTCAGTGGGTTTTTAGGGGGATGTATATTCATAAGTATACGTGGTAGGTCTCAGTGGGACTGTTGGCACATTGTGCACCAAATGTGTGCCCGAATGTTTTGTCAGACCAGACTCCACTCTTGACCACTGGACACAGTGATCTGCAGATGTGTTTGCCCAGCTCCAGCCTGCCGTTGTGCACAGACTGGGAGGGACTGGTTTCACTGGGCTGTGCAACTGCTTTTACAGTCACGGCTGGTGGCTGGGTACTGACAGTGATAGTACACATCTCTGCAAATCTGCAACCTGACTCTTTCCTCCTTGCTCTCGAAATTAGTGCATGAGATGCTAAGCCAAAGCTGTAAAGCTCAGTCCCAGTGCCTTTTTGAACAGAAATTGCCACACTGGGAGCCCAGGGAGAGCTGCGGGAGTGCCAGACCTGCTGTGCCACAGTTTGCCTAGCAACAGAGACACGCTCTCAAACACATGCTCTCCAATTCCAGGCCCGTGTGGTGGTCTGTTTGGTTAGGAATTTTGCCCATTTGATGTTTTCATATGAGTTTTTGGAGGGGAAAATGTCAAAAAATCTGATACCTACATGCAAACACATTTATTTTTTTAAAGTTGAAGAACAGGAATCCCCTGTAGCCATCTGTATCCTCTGGTATAGCTTACAGCTGGCTCAGCCACACAACCCTTCAGGTGCGCTTCTATCATTCCCACCTTCAACACTAGAACCCTCTCTTTGCTGCCTTTCTGGATTTTAAAATGGGATAGTCCAAACTAAAGACAAGTTAAGATTATGGCTTGTTTGGCTTGGCCTTACTAGGGGAAGGAAAATTATTTTTCTTGAGGAGTGATGAAAAAGAAAAATGTTTAAAGTTCATTAACCTTTGGTACACATAGCAGTGTCCTTTAGACTACACTAGAGCTATTCTTAGTTGTGACGTTTAGGTGGCTTTTTATTGTAAGGGAATACAGTAGTTCCCACTAGTGGTGAAAAGAGAGAACTTTTTCCTTTTTCTTTTTTTTTTTTCTTTTTTTGGTTTAACCTAAATGTGAACTGTAGAAGGCAAGATTTTGAATTAATTCCTTGTCTTTCCACCTCTGCTATTTTGCCCTAATTTCCCTAAAAGCAAAATTTTTATGTATAGATTGTTTCTTTACTGGCTAATTATACAACTTTGCTCTGAAAAACTCAGCAATCCATTCTGTGTATCTGCAAATGAACTTGGGTGATTGTCATTATTGCTATAGGGGGCCTGCAGAAAGTCCCATGTAATTAAGCTGTTGTACTGCCGCAGCACAAGAGCCGCAATTAGAAATGTGATTTTCTTTACCATTAATAATATGGAAAAATCAACATTATTTTCTTCATGATGCTTAGGAGAAATTAGAATGAGGTGGACATGATTAGGAAAAGAGACTTTAACGTTATGACTTGTTAATGCAATAGCCCTGAGCGAGACATCAGAATGATTGTCCTTGCACTAAACTCATTTGCTTCAGTAACCACAGACCCTCTGTATGCAACAAGACAAGTTTGGAGGAAATTGGATAGATGGCAGGGATTTTGTTGGTATGAACATTTCAGTGTCTTTCATATGCAGAATACACAAACTGAATCCCTGCACTTACAAATATTCCCCTGGAGGCAATCTGCATTATTCAAAGCTTAACTGTAGCTGCAGAATCCTGTCTGACATGAAAGCAGAGTGCTAGCTTTACATGAACTTTCATATTTACATCTGTAGTAAATCATATTTACTTTTTTCCTCCCCTTCCTCTTTTTCTGTGGGAGAGAGGGAGTAAAATGCGTAGGAGGGAAGGGGGAAGAGGGGAGATGTCCAGTAGAATTGTAAGCAAAGGACCAGTAATAAAGTCTAGCCTTATGAGGCTATCCATGAATAGGAATGATAATGAGAGCAGTGATGAGCTGCGGGTTTGTGTCTTTTAGTAAATTATCTAGCAGGCATTTACATTTCATCAATTGTGCTTTTGCATAATAGACCAAAGTACAACAAAAGGAGGCACCATAAAAATGAGTAATTTCAGTGCCCTTCTTGGTCATCGCTCTTATGGAGAATATCTTGGAAAAAGTTGGGTGATTCCTCATGGTGAAACTGCTATGGTAAGGTGCCCCAGGCCAGAGAAGTATGCATGGTGACAAATGCCTCACAAGGCTTTCTTATGGCCACACTGAAACATGGCTTGTATCCTGTTTTCTCCATCTGAGCATGCTTCTAATTGTCAGATGTCAAAAGGCAACAACCATTTTCTTCTTGCTTATCTCCTGATAACATTGATTCTCAAACAAAGGATGTGGGCTTCCATTCTGAAAACAAAGGAAACATGGCCTGGCTAAGGATGATGGATATAATATACATACTTCTCCCTGCCAATAATAACAAAACATCATAAATAATGTAGAAACTAGATGTGAAAATGGAGAAAAGGGAATACACTGGTACTGCTGTGCCTGGGTACAGCACTTACAGAATCCTGTCTTCAGGGAGGCCTTGACTTCTTCCTTCATTTTTCTCTTGTATTTCCCTGCCACTTCTAAGGTGCTTACACTTAAGTATTTTCTTAATTCTTTTTCCCTTTTGGGTTGTGTCTTTATTGTGTTCTTGTGAATATTATTTTTCTCTTCTCCCCACAGTGCCCTTTCTTTGGAGGCAAGTCCTCAGCTGGTGTAAGTCAGCTCAGAT
This sequence comes from Scolopax mira, assembly GCA_004320125.1. NCBI lineage: Eukaryota > Metazoa > Chordata > Aves > Charadriiformes > Scolopacidae > Scolopax > Scolopax mira. The sequence goes on from BJBW01009817.1 coordinate 40,351, forward strand.
CTTTCATTGAGGACTTACAGCAAGGCCAGTCTGCACCAGCCAGGAGTCAGACCCCCAGCATCACTGATTTGTGCCTGGCTGCAACCCTGCATTTTTGCATGTTCTCCTCTCCTATCATTCCCCTCATTTATCTGATCACCGAACCCAGAAGAACCACTTCAATCCCAGGTCCACGTCTTCCCCGTCTTTCCATATTCCTGGTCTGATAGCATCTTTTCCCCTCTTCTGCCTTCTGTTTGCTGTTTTCTTTTACTGTAGGCTTCTCTTTTATATCCAACTGCCAAATCCTACCCTGATGCAACTTTTCTTTCCTTATGTCTTTCAGTGTAACAGTTGGGGAACTGGTGGGAAATGTGATGCTTTACTCACATCCCTTCTGCCAGCCAGGCAGACATGTGACTCCAGTAATGGTAGTGAATCAGTCCTGTAGCCCTGGGCTAGTCACAACGAATTTTGGATTAACCTTTTTCCTTCTCTCATTTCTTGTGTTGATCCTCAGAAATCAGCACTGTCCCCTGTCCCTCGCTGTCCTCACTGTGACATGTGGGTACCTGTGAATCCACAAGGTGTTTTGGCCTTGGGACAGGCAAAGACTGGAAAGAGGGCATCAGCAGAGAGGATAAGGGCTTCTGTTGTTATCTCCCTGATGAGATTAATTTTCTTTTTTCATCTTTCTTGGCAGGATCAAAATGCTGGAATTGTTGCCAGACTTCAGGAGCCGGGCTCCATCCCAAGTGGAGGCTCTGTGCCGGCACCAGCCACGGTGAATGGGTACACAATGAGGAACCATTTATTGAAGCAGCAAATAATGAAACGACAGCTGATGCAGGTGCGATGCTGAGTGCCTCTGTGGGTTTCTGTGCTCTCCACCTCACTAGGAAGGACAGGACTAACTGGAATGAGGAAATCACCAATCAGCAAACGCTAAGGAGTGACCCTGGAATTGCTAGGTTGAGTCAGATTAGGGCTGTGGTGAGTCCAGGAGGTCATATTCCAGAAGAGGCCAGGGCCAAGGGCTGCTCAGCAAGTCTGAGTGCAGATCTGCCCACTCATGTGCAAGGGAAGGATTCAGTCACCTCCGTATCATTGCCATCATCTTTGGTCAGCCACGAAGTTGGGAGGGAACATGCAGAGAAAGGAGGCTTGGAGAGTGAGTCAGCACCAGGAGAGATGTTCTCCATGCTTGCCTTTCTCTCTGGCTCCCTGGGGATCTACCAGAGCAGATGTTAGACTCCAGTTTGTCCTGGACTTGGCTTTAACATGCTGTGAAGGAGCAGCGATGGGGGAATCCCACAGTCCAGTTGGGTGAGGCAGCATTGAACGTGTGCCTCTGACTTTCTGAGTGCACTGCTGAATTTAGGTCAAAGAGGCTCATTTCTTTGGATGGGAAATGAGATGAGAAGTAGCTCAATAAAACCCTCAACTGAGTACTATCCTGCTCCTTGATCAAACTCCCTTTCAAAACCAACTCTGCCTCCTTGTCATCAGTTGGCATCAAGCTTATCTGTGCTGCTCTAAGACAGTGAGAGTTCAGCCAGCCTCAGCTTCCACCATCCATGGAGAGTTCCCCAGGTGCTGAACTTCACTCATAAGCTGGTGAACACAAGAGTCTCCATGTTCATCCAGCTCTCCTTGGACCTTGGGCTGCCTGCACAACGTGGGCTGAAGACTTATGCTTCCTGATGCTGGGCTGTTGTCAGGACACCTTTGCAAGAAAGGGCAAGGAAGCAATTAAGATCGAGTCTCAAATGAACTGTCCGTGCTGAGACTCATCAGAGTGGGGTGTGTGTGTGTGTTTGGGAGAGGTTGTTAATGATGACAGTGGCTACTCTTCAGCTATTCTTGTTTTTCAAGAGACTGCAACTTGACTATTATCCCCCTTGTTTTGCAGGAAAAGCAGAGACAAAACATGCTGGGAGTAACATCTGAGCAGAGGAGTTTGTTTACGGCTCAGCAGATAAATCAGTTTCAAGGTAAGGAGGGAAACAGCCTCGAGGAGCCAGGGCCTGGGGTCTGATGGAATACAGGGCACTTAATGATTCTTTGCCCTGAAATACAAGCATTTCACATTTTAACCCACACCATGAGATGTGCCCATTTCCTTATTGCTCCAGGAATGATTCTGTGACAAAGAACATGGAGGAGGTACCCTTGTAATGAGAGAAATGAAGCAGCTGCCTTTAAAGGCTCTGCCATGATTCCAGGCTGAACATGCACTCACCGACTAATGTATCTGTCTGTCTGTCTGCAGCCGTGCAGCAGCCTGTTCCTGCCGACTGCAGCCAGGTGATGCCGGCTCCTCCGCCCAACCACCGCATGCTGCCCTCCAGCCCAGCCATGCTCCAGAGCACCCTGGGCTCCCCAAGCATGGCCCCCGCCACCGCCAGCCAGAGCAGCGGGACGATGGTGATGATTCCACCCAACCCTGGCAAGCAGCAGGGCATTTTCCCACCTAATTCTGACTTTAACATGCCTCTGCGGCCGAGCCAGAATTCACTGGGCATGAACTCAGGGTGCCAAACGGCACATAGCCACTCAGCTGTGCGGCCAGGAATGCCAATGGCAGGCTTCAGCTCTGGCTCCCTAGTAAACCATTCTGCAACTCAGCAGCACTTGAGGCAGCCGAGTGTGCCAAGAATCCCTAACGTCTACCCCAACTCGTCTGCCCAGATGTGGACGCCGACCGCTGTGCCAAGGATGCCCAGTCAGAGCCAGCTGGACACCAGCATGCAGCACTTCTCCGGGAACGCCCTCTTCTCCAAACAGAACGTGAGACCCAGCACGCCGGGGCAGCAGTTCTCCCAGCCAGCGGTGGTGCCACCGAACCAGATAGCTCCTGGCGTCCAGGTCAGGCAGATGCAAAAACTGAGCATGGGGCAGTCCGGCCAGGGCTTGAGCTCAATGAGTAATCAGAACTTGAGACACAATTTAACCAGAGGACCGTTGCCAGCTATGAATGTTATGAAATCCATGCCCCAAGGAGTGTCCGGGTTTAACCAGCTGGCTCCTGCCTCAGGCCTGGGTCCGCCCGGCTACCCCTCCCCAGGCCAGCCCCCCGACGCCTTCGGCAGGATGGGGGCCGCTGCCGAGCTGCCACAGTATGACTTTGTGTCCCAGCACAGCAGCGCCGTGGTGCCTGCCAGCTGCAGCGACACGGACTTCCTCGACTCCCTCATGAAGAACAGTGGCAGCAATGACGAGGAGTGGTTGAACAATCTGACAATGATAGACGACATTTTGGGACAGCACGCTCAGAGCTCCAGCCACGTTTAGCTGGGAGAGGAGCAGTCTCTCCTTGTAAATAACATACGTCTGACTCGGAAAATGCCAGACAAGCCGTGAAAGCCGACGCCTCTTTCAATACGGAATGAATAGACTCAGCCAATTCTTTGCCTGCATCAAAGTTTAATATTGGCAGTTTTTCAGATGACTGTATATATTTGAATATTTTGTAAATTATGTTTTCCTAAACCTTAAATGTAGAAGTATTTATACTTCTTTGCTGGACTGTTTGTAAATAAATCTATAGCATAATTTTTGGTTTTAATATAGGGATTTCATTATACCTTGTTATAAATATGCAAATAATATTGTTAGTTTCAGTAATACTGTGTATTACAGCATAAAATACTTATGTTTTTGACATAACTTAACACATGAATTAGGGGTGTCATTGCAACCAGACTCAGTGGAAATCAAATGTGGCATCTGTTCTCTCATATCAAGAGGAAAGATTGAGAAGTTGTGTTAAAAAAATATAAAATAAAATCCATAAAAGGAGCTGCTGATTCCCTCGTAGCTCAGTCTTGCAGCCCAGTTCTGCTATCTGGGTCCTCTCTGGGCTCCCGTGCATTGAGGGATCTGCCCGCAGAGATCCGTTGTGCGAGATGCCAGGCAGGTTCTCAACTTGATACGCTCCTGTTGGTGGGTTCAGGGGTGACATCCCTCAGGGGGGTGTGCGTGGGCAGGGTACACAGGGGGGCTCCAGAGGCACTACCCGGCCCAGCAGCAAAAGAGCAGCTCTAGTTCACGCACCTCTGCCATACATGTTTGTAGTGTACAGGTGATTTGTTCCTGGTTTTAAGGCTTTTCATAAGTTCCATTTTAATGTGAGACTTTTTTTCAGGGGAAAAGTCTATAAACATGAATAGTTAATTTTTGATGTTTTTCTGTCAGCTACTATTGTCCTATGTATATTTAAGAGTCTGTTTATAAAAGATTCACTGTACTGTAAACTTCTTAAAATGTTCATACTTTGTGTAATCATATTTTAATAGTCACGTCATACTTCGCAATACATTTGTAATATAACGTCAGCTTCAAGCACAGAATGTTATTTTCTTCATACCATAATAAACTGCCAGGGGAAAATTGCATATACTTTATATGCTCATTTCTCAGCTACAACATCTCGTACCTGCAGATATTTGAATTAATTTGATTTGTCCAGGATGCTACAATGTCAGTATAATAACATGTATAAATGTGTGTGTGCTGTTAGTAGGAGAAATGGGCTAGACAAAGAATTGAAGCAGGCTTTAATTTTATTTTAAGATGTGTTTTCTTAGGGCTGCTCTCCTTTTCCAGTGTAATTATAGGTGAACGTGAAATTAACCTGTTGGTGTTTTTTTCACGTAGCACCACCTATATTTAAGTGACAGTTCTTGTTTCTAAATGCCTGTATCAGTTGGTTCATCAGAAAACAAAGCCGAGGCGGTGAGGGGGCTGGTTCAGCAGTGATGGATACGGCGTGTCACTCCTTGGACACAGAGCTGGTGCCTGCCTGGGGCAGCCCGGGCTGGCAGCAGGGGTGGGAAGAAACAGAAAAATTTTAGCAATCTTAAATAAATGCAGAAATAGAATCTGTAGCTAAAATTGCCTCGTTTAAACAGAGCCTGACGCCACCCTGGGTTCCTAGAGGGGGTGGAGAAGATGTGTGCTGCTGCCCTTTGCCCGGGGCTGTGGGGGACAGCCTGAGGAAATCTCCTGAGAGGAGGGAGCTCCCTCAAAGTGGTCCATGCTGGAGGGTCTGTCAAGGTTGTCCCCACCTGGGAGCGGGTCCTTCTAGAAGCCTTTTCTCCAGAGCCAGGTGGCAGAAAACAGCAAGGGGACAGTCAGGGTGTGAAGCAGTTGGGGACAAGCTCTGCTGCTGGTGCTCAGGTAGGCAGGAGACCTCTCCCAAGCACAACCACCCTGGACCTTGTCCTGTGGCTTCATGGTGACAAAGGCAAGTCCTCACAGTGCAGGAGGATCTGAGGGGAATGGTCCCCAACCGGTTCCATCTCGAGAATGGCACATCCTTGACTGGAACCAGAGTGAGGAGCCCATTTTTCCAGCAAAGGCAATGAGCCCCACCAACCAATTGCCCAAAATGGGCTGTAAGACTCTGGCAAGTGTCTGAATGAGAGAGAAACGCCGCCTCACCCCCAGGCGCAGAGAGGGAGAGAGACGCCTGCGAGTCCGTCTGTGGTGAGGACAAAGGTGAGTTTGTTTGGCCGTGAAAACTGGCACCGTGACAGCAGCTTTTCTGTCGCAAGCCGTGTCCTGCCGGGGAGCGGGGCTGGTGGCGGCCGGCCCTTCGCTCTGACCACAGCTCTGGGAGCCAGCAGCGCCGGACACCCCCCGGGTGAGCAGCATGGCAGTCACAGATGGCAGAGAAGGCCACGGCCCACATGCTCGGCTTTAGGATATTAATAAACATAACGAAATGCCTCTTTTCCTTCTTCATTGTGCTTGTGTCAATGCATCTTTCAGCTTTTCAGTTCGGCAGGATTTGGGTTACAAACACTGGGGAGGGAAGTCTGCAAAGACAACTGTTTCCCACAGAATTTATGGAAAACAGTTTATTTTGTACCTGAGCTGTGTAGCCATTTGTTTTCGCTGTTTCCTTGTCTAGCTTTCAAGCTTCTTGAGCTTTTCATACCTCCGTGTCCCAGAGCCTCATGTCTGTGCTCGGCACTGGTGAGGTCTCACCTTGAGTACTATGTCCAGTTTTGGACCCCTTACCACAAAAAAGACATTGAGGTGCTGAAGTGGGTCTAGAGAAGGGCAACGAAGCTGGTGAGGGGTCTGGAACACAAGTCTTATGAGGAAAGGCTGAGGCAGCTGGGGTTGTTCAGTCTGGAGAAGAGGAAGCTGAGGGGAGACCTTATCGCTCTCTACAACTACCTGAAAGGAGGCTGTAGATCGGTGGGGGTCGGTCTTTTCTCCCAAGTTACAGGTGACAGAACAAAAGGAAATGGCCTCAAGTTGTGCCAGGGGAGGTTCAGGTTGGATATTAGGAAAAATTTCTTCACTTGAAAGAGTTATCAGGCATTGGAATGGGCTGCTCAGGAAGTGGTTGAGGCACCATCCTTGGAGGTATTCAAAAGACGAATTGACATAGTACTCAGGAATATGGCTTAGTGTTGGCGTGTGTGTTTTGTTTGGTGTTTTTTGGTTGTTTTTTTTTTTAATGGTTGGACTAGATGATCTTAAAGGTCCCTTCCAACCTAGGGGATTCTGTGATTCTGTCTCAAGAGGAAATGATGATCCTTCCCTGCCACAAGAGGAGTCAAACTTAGAAGCAGAACAGGACTAAGCAGTATTATTATCTTGCTGTCTCCGGTTGTACTTGTAACTGCTGATTCTTAAACATGTATTTTGATGGGGTTGGCACATGCCACAATGGCCAGTGCTCTGCTGGGTTGCAACCTGAGAGCTGGGTGGCTGCCTCTCCCTGGGGCCAGCAGACTGCTGGGGCTGAAGCGCCAGGATGCGTGCATAGGGTGAAGGCGGGATGCCCGCGGGGAAACATTTCATCAGCCAGAGAAGGACACTGCAGGTCTAATTGTCATCAGGCTGTAACAGGTAATGCCTCCATCACCATAAATAGTCTTGTTTTGTCCTGCAAAATATACTTTCGCCTGTGCTTTGCCTCCCCCCCTTTCTCCTCTCTGCTTAAAGTGTGAAAATGCCTTAAGTTTGGTCCTGCCTTTTCTTTCATGGTCCAAATCAGTGAGGGGAACAGCTACAACCAGTGGGGAAGTAAGACTAAATAAGTCTACATGCTTCTCCCATTGCATTTACTGGGCAAGCAGATCCCACCACAGGGTGTACGTACATAGACTTACGCCAAACTTTGCTGCCGTGGACAGGGAACAGCTCTGCTGAAGGCAGGGGTGTGACACGGGACTTACACGGGCAGAAATAAGAGCAGCATCTGGTGCCATGGAAGTGCAGAATGAACTTGGATTTCTAAAATAGCTACAAGGAATGAAGTGTTTGACAGCACTTGCTGTTGAAAGCTATCATTTATTTCCCAAACAGGTTACGTCACCAGACTGCCCTCATAATTATGACCATGAAAACAGGCAAGGCAGCAAGCTTTTTCCTCTTGGATTCTAAAATAACACCAAATGCCTATAAAAGCCAGAATTTCCAAAGACCTGAGCTCACTAAAAGCCTGTCTGTCTAAAAGGTTAGTAGCATAGGTAAGTTGTACTTACTATGGAAAAATTCTCTTTGTGGATTTTATTAATCTAAAGCAGCCCATTTTTGACAAAGGCAAAACAGAAAATCACACTCTTTCCCATCAGAAAAGTGGGGAGCAACAAGGAATGAATGTCACAAGAGCCTGGATCAGGCAATTTCCCTGGGAAGCCTAGCCCTGACTTATGCAGAACCTGAGCTTTGCTGCTCAGTGGGTCTCCAGGATTGATTACATGTCTGTCTTAAGCTTTCAACAAAGGCAGCTGCGCTGATGTTGAAGTGTAAGGACAAGTTCTCCTCTCGTCTAGTATGTTGTAAATCAGGAGCTATTCCACTGCCTGCAGCAGGGTAACCCCTGATTTACACCACTCTGGAGCCAGAGCAAGTGCCTGGTGAGAGAATGGAACTTGCCTCCTGGTCCTGCCCCGATGTCCCTGTGCTGAAGGAATGGTGCCACAGATGTGCAGGGTGGCCCCAGGAGGGGATCCTGGCCCCTGGCTGCAGGACAGGCAAGGACAGGGAAAGGCATGAGGACGAGTGACCAGCTCTGCCACCTCTCCTGCCGCCTCCCTGCACTGAAGGGCAGGTGGCACACACTCCCTGAGGGGGGACACTTGGCCCTGGCACATCAGCCCAGCCATCTATTCAGGGTGACCACAGGTTTTGGTGTTTAATGCCGAATTAATGTCCTGTTTAACTTTCTATTCCATGCTGTCTACACAGCAAATTTGAAAAAATGAGAAAAAAAAAAAAAAAGGAAAAAAGAGAAGAGTCTGGAAGAGAGCGAGGTGTTTTAAATACCAATAAACAAAAGTACTGGTTGGCAGCTGCAGGAGTTACTGAGAACTTAAGACTCTGTCTGGTCAAGAGGCCTCCTGTGTACAATCCTGCACAAAGCTGGGGAAAGGCACCTTATTAAAGCAGCCAGGCTGAAACCAGTGGAGTTGTAGTTAATCACAGCCATTTTATTTGCTCCCTCCCCGCTCACTCAATGGTTTTGTAGCACTGCACAGAACAAATAATGCTGTTTTATAGACGTCTTGATCCATTTCCCATTAGGCAGCAGGTCTGGGACTTGGCTTTCATCCTCCCTCTGCCCAAGGCAGCCATTTGCCTAACAAGGGTGATGCTGTCTGCATTGGGCTGTGTGTCAGGCCGTGTGTGCTGGTGTTGAGTATATGTGTTGGGCTGTGTGTGCTGGCGTTGGGCTCTGTGTGTCGGGTTTTGCACTGTGTGTATTGGGTTGTTGGGTTGTGTGTGTTGGGCTGCTTACACGGTGCTGTGTGCTCTTTGTGCAGCTAAGCTTATATGACCATGGATGTGATGAGGACATGGATCCCAATTTCTTTGCTTTCCTGAGTTCAGGAAGTGAACATGGTTGGGTTTTTGGTTTTTTCTTTTTCTCATGTCTTTACCATGACAATGGTCTGGGCTGTATCACCACTATGTGTCGATTAAAACAACCCACAGCTACAGCAAAGATTTGTCCCCACAGCCCAAAGGGCCCTTTGCTGCACAGCTGAACCCTGCTGCTGGGCTCACACGTGTCAGAGCCAGAAACCAGCAAGAAACTCCTGGCTTCTGTGCTTCACATTGGTTTTGTGCTTATCAAGGTTTATGATGCTACAGTTTAATGTTTGGGATTTAAACAATTTGGTTGGAGAAAAAAAGAAATGCCATTTTAAGCTCAAAGTCAGATTTGCATCAAAAAAAGATATTTTAATTGTTCTGATGTTGTCTTAATCCCTTTTCAAGGAGCGAAAGGACCCAAGTGCTGACCCTGCTGGGTCTCACATCCTGGAGCTCTGCTGTGCTTGATGGAGGGCTGGGACAGGCAAGACCCAGGGCAGTGGCAGGAGGTGGTGAGACCAGCCTATTTCCACTCCCTGAGGGAAAACCAGCCTGAAGCTACAAAGTTGTGAAATCTCTTTTTTTTTTTTTTTTTTTGCTTTGCTAATATAGGGCTGCGCTTGACTCCATCCAGCTGCAGAAACATGCTTTGTTTCAAGTTTACAGGTTGCCCCTTGTCAGCCCTGCTGCCTTTATATGGCAGCCAGGGAAACAGAATTACCTGGCAGAGCAGGACCTGCACTCCTTTCCTCTTCTCAGCCCATAAATTATTATTCTCTTTCACCTGTTTGGTGGCTACACTATTGCCTAGGCACTTCCCATTAGCCCCCTGTTTGAACCTCACGAGCTTGAATAAATATATTTATTTTTTCCTGTTCCCTTTCAGGATAGTTGATGATGTCCATTAGCAGCAGGGGACCGTGTGGCACAAAAGGCTTGGGATGGGAATCACGAAGATATTTAAGTGCCTAATGAGGCAGGCAGACACCATTAGGATTTTTTTTAAGTGTAGTTAAGCAGGACCAGCGTCCACGTCTGGTGGCCAGTGGGTTGTGTTACCAGTGGTTGCTGTGCATAAGTTTGGCCTATGTTTTACAGACCAGGGAGGATAAACTGGTTATTTCTGTATGATCTGGTGTGGGAAAAATGAGATTGTGAGTCAGACTCCTTGGTCTCTTAATTTTCCAACCTCAAGAGCCAGTTGGCTCATCCCAGCTGGGGAGAGCATGCCACCCAGCAGGTAGGCAGTGGAGGATGAGCCATTGATTTCACTCATCTTCTGTGCAAGAGTCTCTTGCATCTTCCTCTTTTTTTCGCCCAGCGCCACGTTCCCATCTGCAGGACCTGGCACAACCTCACCCTGACAGAGGGTTCAGGCTCATGGGGAAATAGGTGTGGCTCACTCTTCTTGGCCAATATTCCTGCCAACAGACTCTTTGAAAATGCCACCTGTGCATCTTGAAGAGCAGCTGGAGACCTTCTACTGCTTTAAACCTGCAAATCTTTGCTCAGGTTTTGTGACCTGTGTTTGGAAAAACGTAGCAGTATACCATACCAATACTCATACCAATGCAGCAGGTGCCCAGAAAGAACTGTGGGGAGACGGCAGGAGGAAAGGGACAGATTTGCATTCCGACTGCCAATGGGATCCTCCTATGCTGCTCCACAGAGCCCTTGCTGGGGGAGGCTTTCTAGCCCAGCAGTGTGCTCGTCACTGTAAAGCAGAGGCTGCTCATGTCCCAGCCAAGCTCTGCACCTCAGTTTACCCACACATAAAATTGAGATAGTCCCTCTTCCATGGAGATAGTTGGAGGGGTAATTGGTTAACGCTGATAAAGCGCTTCGAGCAGATAGGACTGTAAAAGTGCCAAGTATTATTATTATTAGTCCCATGTCTTTGCTTTACTGTGTCAACCAGATCAAAGAGCCTCCTGAGACCACAGCGGCAGCCTCCCGCAGCACCCGCTCCCCATTCAGTGCAGGCCACGCAAAGCAGGTTAGCCCACAGCTCGCCTTTTCAGGGCAAAAACCAGCTATTTCCACTGCCCGCGGCAGGTGACTGAGTATCCAAAGGAAAATTTAAACTAAATACATGTAAATGCTTGGCTGCAACAGGTTGAGCTTTGCTGCTTGAGTGACTGAGAATCCACTCCGCTAAAAAGGGAAATGAGTTTTTCCACCAATTCATTTCAGGCCACGCTCTGGATCTACCTGGAAATTAGTGTTTTGTTGGTGTCTCCCAGTTTGTGTGGGCAATTGTGCATTTGTAGTTATTTTCAGCGACTCAGCGTGTTGTTCAGCTACATGGGTGCTCCAGGAGGGTGTCTGCTTTTGGATTTGCAATTCAGCTTTAATGTGTTACTTCACCAGTTTTTCCCCAAACAGTGGAAAGGATTTCTTCAGATCTGACATGTTCTGATTTTTTAACTAAGGTATGCTTTTTGGAGTTTTGTTTGGGTTTTTTGGGGGTGGTTGAGGTTTTTTTATCTCTCTTCATACACATATACATTTTCTTTTTTTAATTCACATAGTCCTTCACACACATGACAATAAACCCATGGGCTGCCATGTCCAGCTCTTTATTTACTAGAGGTAGCAAAAAAAGGTGATTGAATCCTGGAATGGTTACCAGTGTGTCAGCCAGAAAACGTGCCCACGTTTCCAGCTGCAACACCAAAAGCAAACATGCTAAGCCATGTGTAGCTCTACCACCACAGGCGCAGGCTTTTCCAGCGCTCTCTAACTCACTGGGACATGGAACTGCTTCACCAGTTCATCCACTGTTTCATCTTGCAGACATCTCCATGACCAACTGGTTTAGAAACTCAAGCGCCTGACACCTCTTGCGCTCCTTATGGGTGGCTAATGTACCCAAGAGTGTAGCAAGACACCATCTGCAGCTGTGCTCGGCCTGGCATGAAGTCAGACAGGGAGGCTCTTTTCATCTTCTTGAACCTCGAGATGTGATCCCAGAATAATGTTTTCATTTTAATTGTCTGTCAGTAGGTAATTTTATTCCTAGTGTCAGCCTCCACAATAAGCATGAAAAGAGTTTTGCCTCTGGCTATGGCAGTAACAATAGCTGTAGTATCTCTTGTCTGCATCCTCAATCCAGCCTCAAACTTAAACTGTGAGCTATTTTAGAGAGCAAATATATTATTTGTGTATTTTATGCAGTGCCCAACACAACAAGGCCCCTGTCTCTAGACACTACCATAATACTACTAATAAATAATAACTCAACACTGAGATTAACACTGCCACACAGAGACTTTCTGAACTGGTACATTAACTTCTTATTCTTTTCATGCTGTGAATGTAAGCTGTAGCTGTAGATACAAAATGCTGTGAAGATTATTGTAAGTACTCTGATCTTCTGAACCCTGAATGGAGGTCGCTGTTGTATAATAAATTGCATTAAAATATAAATGAAAAGAAATCATGTACAATTTTTCCAGCAAGAGTTATTCACAAGAAACTTTGTGGAAAAAAATTACTGCATTAGCTCCAATAAAAGCTATTATTTCTTTCAGGTGGCTGCTTGAAGCTTTGCTAATTGTCTGAAAAAACCTATATCAGCATCTGGTGTGATATTCAGGGCTTCGAAGACCTCACTTGTCTCAGCAATTTTGTGGAGCTGAGAGGGTTTGGTTTCACTCATTAGATCAACTAAAGAAATTCTGTTTCATAATGAAATGACATTCTCCTACTCCCCAGAGTGCAAAGATGAACCAAGCTACCTGATCCATGGCAGTATGGCTCTTTCAGTCCCACGGGAATAATTCTTGGCCCCACAGGAGTTAAGAGAAGAACCCTAATTGACTGCTGCAGTGGAGACTCCTGCTAACACTGCGAATACCAGTTGTTTTTAATCCGGGCAATAAATGGCAATTTTCTCTGATAATGGGAAAGAAAATTGCATCTGAAACCCAGTTTCTTGTCTCCTCACCATGACATATTTAGGCAAACTGACTATGGTGGTAGGTTGGCTTTTATACTGTAAATAATAACACCTTAAAATAACAGGATGAGATTAATTTTACCTACAAAACATGGTCAGGGGAAATGTCAATTAAACCGAAATCAATAAAGCGTGAGCTTTGGAGAACCCAAAAGGAACCATGTTCTCAGATCCTCTAGCTATGCACTAGTAACCTCTGCTGTCTCAGGCTCGAATCCAACCTGAAGTTAATCATCAGCACCTGAGAATGCAGAATTTCTTCCTAATAAATTGATCAAATGGGGTCTAGAGGGAGAAAAAGCTTTGGTGGGTAGTGGTGCCTGGAACAGCCAGCCAACTCATTGATTGCCTACCCTGCATAAGCAGTCACTTTTGTTAACAATATGATACCAAATACTATTATGGAAATCAAGCAAAGATATGTTCTGGTCTAAACGGATTCATGTTTCCAAAGAAGAAAGAGGAAGGGCTTTCCCAGTGATAATCTTTCTGCAAGCTCTCTGGATGGGCCTCTGACCTTGTGATTCTTCAGTATTTAGCTGCCCAGAGCTTCTCTGAATTTTAAAGATAACTCCTCTTCATGGAGGAGTTACCAGCTGAGAAGGGCTGGTCTGTATTTTTCAGAATGTGCAAATGTTCCGCTGTCAGTAGGAAATGCTGGTGAAAATGTTTCCCTTCCAGCCCTGTCAGCTGCTGTGACTCTCATACTACAAACCAAAGAGTATTTCTGAAAAGAGTGTGTATTAACTCTGCTCTGTCAGCCTGTCTCTGCTGTGCTTGCTGGCATATTAAAAATTATGCTTAAAATAACTCTTACATGCTGAATTCTAAGCGATTCAGACACTAGAGTAGTTTAAATTATACATGTGTGGTCCTTGACAATAGCAGGAGGGCAGGTCCATCTTACAATTGTTTCTTTACGCTGATAAAATTGTGATGCCAATGTGCTATGCTTTTACAGGGCATTTTAACTTTACCCACTTCACTGCTATAGTCTCAGCTGCCCTGTGTCACTAAAGCTCTTTTGGGATTTGAATGAAATCTCAGCCCTTCAGAGAACTTCAGAGCTCAGAGCAAAAGCAAAGCACTTAACAGCTATTAGTCTAAAAGGTCCTTCTGTTTTATGAGCTATATTTACACGTTTAGCAGGTCACTTTCTATTGCAATTTACACCTAGGTGCACTGGAAGCTTATTCCTTTGTGTGCTATTTCATTTAAGAGGACTTTCTTCTATTTCTCTTAATTTGGAGCATTTTTCTGATGGTACTAAAATTAATTCCCCTAACAGTTTTGGTAATGCAGTGGATATTGCTAACTTGCATTTGTTTGGTTCTTTTCATCCCAATTCATTCCAGTTCTCTTAAAACCCTTTACTTACTATGCAAATTAGGCACAATACAGTGAGAATGAGTTTGCCTTCCTGTGAAATGCAGCTATTTCTCAAATAAAACCTACAAACTGTTTCTAATATTTGCATGGAGAAAATAATGTTGGTTATTTTTTTTTCTACCTAAATATAGAATCAGCAAGTACCTGATATTACTTTTACCTGTCTTTGAAGACAAAGAATCAGCATCTAATAGGAATTCACAGCAGATGTCTATATATATATACACAGGTGTGTATATATATATATATAGGTATGTGTATGTTTGCTACAGTTGCCATGTGGCAGGTTTTGGGAGCAGCAGTGCTGTGCACGCAAAACCTCAGTATCTGAAAGCCAGCATCTGCCTGATTTCATGATAACAAGTACATACATTCAGCCAGGGTTTCTGAAAATAGTTCCCAAAATACAATTGATATTTCCAGCCCTTGGGAGCCGCAGGATCCAGAAATACAACCAGTCCCTTATATAACTCACCTTATATCTACCATCAGTCAAGGGCCAAAGTGTTTTTAGGGTGCTATAGGTGTTTTATTTGGTAACATGTTACTTAATAAAGAAATGATTAGGCTAATTGAGGGAAAAGCTAGATAGAAATAGGTTAAAGAGGTCTTAAAGTACAGCTTAAAAGAATTAAATCTGGCAGTCTTTATTTAGCTGAGACAAAAATAAACATCAAGTTAGCAAACAAAGGACAATAACAGGAAACAAAGGGTGTGAGTGGCACAGTGCTAGAAAAGGAAAAGAATCACTGATGTACCATATCTTTTCTAATATCTAACTCATAAAAGGAAAAAAATTGTGAGCATGCAAAACACGTGTGCACATGCAGACATACCTATATGTGTGTGATGTGTTTAACACTACATTGCCCTTTCCATTTTAACTGATACAACAACAACTGTAACAAAGTGAATTTTTTTTGAAGGTGCTAGATATAAATCATCTTTCAATTGATCTGTGGGCTTGATTTGCAGACTCCCACCTCCACTTCCTTTTGCTAGCTTACCCTCCAGAAAAATAGGAAAATAAGTTAATATTATGATCAGGTATGTTTATGCTCCCAAATTGTACTTTGTAAAGGTTTTGGAGCAGGACCATTCTTTTTGTTGATCCTGATTCATAACAGGGTCTTGCAGCACTATGGTAATACAAATAAATACACATCCCAGGGAAAACCTAGGTATTATGAGCCTGAAGAAAACAAAGTATGAAATGAGGGAAGTGAGGAACACAGGCAGAAAGGCAGAAGAGGCAGCATCAAGAAACATGACACTGTGTTGTAGACTTTAGAGGAAAGAAAAGTTTAATTAGAGTTTTGAAGAAAAATTATCAGTAACTTTTGGGCTGTTTGTAGGATCCTTGGAAATAAAAGCCAGCCAAAAGAATGCCCAAAAGAAGCTGTTTAAACATGTTACAAGTGGGCATTGTGAGCTGACCGGAGCTGTGGTTAGATCCCAGCAATGAATGGAAATGGCAAGTAAGGCAAAGATGGGCTACTGAGGCCTTCCAGAGTAAATCATGCAGGTATGGATCGGCATGATAGAGTGGACTGAGCCAGCCCAGGGATGAAAGGAGGGGAATAACACAGTGAAAATGACAGACTAAGAAAAATGGTCTCTGTAGCAGTGCTCTCAGTAAGTATGAGCAAGACAAGGTTATATTTTTCCAAGGCCAAAGGAGAGGATGTTGCAGTAATTGAGATCTGAGAAGATGGGAGTTTTAGCTATATGGACAGATTTAGATATAGTCTGAACATAAAGGACTAGGGTCCGAGTCAAAGATGATTACATACCAGCAGATAATACTGTAACAGATAAAGTTGACAGTACTTGTGGGAGAAGACTCAACACTTTTTTAACTACACTGAGCTTAAAATGACATTAGGGTTGTCAATTAACCAGTTTTTATCCAGATGGTCCAGGGATTGGAGGCTGGAGTGTGCTGTCTGGACTGATTACGACCCAGACCAGGCACCATATGCTGCAATATAAAAGAACGAAGAGAATACAGAGACAGCCTAAACACCCCAGAACCACTCACGCACCAAGCTTGAATCACATAGGCTCTCTCAGATCCAAATAGCCACCAGGTGAATCATCAATCAGGTAACTTGAAGCACATTACTTCCAGTTCACATTATTTTCGGGCATCTCTGTGGGACACATGGGGCGTTTGTGACTGCACAGCAGGAGATGAAGTGCCACTGAAAAGCCATAGGAAGGTAACAGAGACACAAGGCAAAGAGTTTAGTTGGGAAAGTGTGCCAGTCTGCAGTGAAGAGGCACCACCATGACAAATTTGAGCAGAGGCTGCTGTTTGAACTGTAGCTGTAGTACACATTACCTGGGGATAAAAGGTAGAGTGACCAGAGAAGCCGCCCAAGGGGAAAGGCCTGATTTGTATCTACCGGATGGGGGAAGGCATGTAAGAAAAAAAAACCTCTCAAAAATGTGCCAGTAGATGGGTTAGGAATGGGGGGAAGGGAGTGGACAGAGTCACCCAACAAGGGTGGAGAGTATTCCGCTTGACAGATTAGGGTAGAATAATAGTTGCGATAATTAAAGGTCACATGAGCAAATAAGCTGTTTGAGACTTTGTCTTCTTAAATAAATGCAAAGGGTATAAGCCAGACTGGAAAAGACCTAGGACAAAATTGATGGAAAGAAATTAATGAGAGAATTTGTGGAGAACACTTCTAGTGATTTGAGCCATTAAGCGTCAGAAATGACTAAGGCAAAAAAAAAAAAAAAAAAAGTCTTTCTAGGTTTCATGTCAGAAAAAAAGCTTTAACACGTGCCCAAATGAAACCTGGAATGAATGACAAAATAAATAGGATCCTCTGCGTGTATACACACACGCATATGTAGATGAATAAATGGGTACCTATACTATTATGATGACTTACAGTTGGAATATACCACACTGGAATCAACCAAAGCAAGACTTAAAAACTGCATCAGTAACTTTTCTAGCTAGTCTTTACTGAATAATCCTTCTGGCATCTGCAACACCAAGTCTTTTACTTCTTAGCGGTTTTTACTGGTGGTCAGGGGACATCTGTAAGGCTTGGGCTGCTGGGGTGTCTCTGATCATCAACGGCCAGCGACTTGACCTGTTTTATACTGGATGCCTGCCCTGTGTTCTCCTTCCCTTCCGCTCCTGTATTCCCAGTTTTTTCATTTGGGAGTGCTCTGCTTGGTACGGGACAGGGCTGGTAACGGCGGGGAGGGCAAGCAACAGACGGCTGCCTCACCTTACAGCTTCCCCTCAGCTGTTTCCCACCTCCAGGACTACATCTCCCGGCAGGCCCCGCGGCCACGAGGACTACACCTCCCGGCAGGCACCGGGGCATTCCCCCATTCCGCGGGGTGGAGCGGGCGCCGGCCCGTCACGTGAGCGGGTGCGGTGGGCCCGCGCGGGGCGGGGAGCCCCGGGTGCCGCACTCGGGCCCGTCACGGCGAGGGCGGCCGCGTCCCGGTGAGTCTCGGCGGGGTCCGGTCTGGGCAGCGGGGCTGCCCCGGCGGGCTACGGCCCTATCCCCGCACCCCCAGGCCCTCCCCGCCCCGGGAGATCCGCTCCTCCCGTCCCCCCCCCCACCTCAGTTTTCCCAGGCGAGGGCCGGTGCTGTCCCGGCCCGGGCCTTCCCCCCGGCCCGGGCCCTCTCCCTCAGGGCACGGCGCGTTCCCCGTCGCTTGCCTCTTCACCTCGCGGGGTTATTGTGAGGGCTCCCCCTTACCGTCCTGAGCGCTTTTGGGAGCCTCGCATCCCCGGCGGACCGCTCTGCCGGCAGTCACCTGTGGTGGCGGCCGGCGGGGCTCGGCTGAGGGGCTGTGTTGTTGCTGTCGGGCTCCGGCTGCTCCTGACTCACGCCCTGAGGTGCTGGATCAATCTGAAGGCGAGACGTCGCCGAAGCGGATAGCCCAGCGTCGTGGCTGGCACGAAGCGCAGGCACCTTTGAACTGTAGTTTTTACCTTTCCTGTAAAAAGAAATGCTTTCCTGTGATATGAAAATGATCTCAGTGCGCTTTATTCACTTTCAGACTTTTAAGCCATTGTAGTGTTCGTTTCTGACTGGCTTAAATTTTGTTCTATAGCTTGTGACTACTTTCTGTGTTTACAGGTGAAAAGCTGAAACCTTCCATTTCAGCGTAAGCATTTTTAGTTGATTTAGAACAAGAAATGACTCTTGAAGATGTGCTTGCTGGTCTTTGTGCTGTGGCAGTCAGAAAGCATAATTTCTGCTTTGTGTGATTAGTGGGTTTTGATTGTTTAGTTTGGTTTTTTTTTCGGGTGTACATGTATTAGCTTTTTTTCTTTTCACAGAAAGCCCTGTTTTTTCTTGGTACTATAGAAAGCAACACAGGAAAATCCAGTTTTAGAACTGTTTTGCAGTTGGCCTTTAGACTGACTTGTCATGAGAGGTACTAATGAAAACTATGTATGTTTGAAAGGTACCTTGGCTCTAGTGCATAATGCCTGTTTTGGAGACGTATTGTTCTTGTTGCTTGCTGGTAGTCATATATTTGTTTATCATTAACCAGATTTGAAGGGCAGATATCTCATGGTACAGGATTAGCACTGTGCTACAGTTTTCTTTTTAATGTTAATTTCTGATTTAGGTGGTTAAAAAAGCTAGGCTGTACAGTTATTAACAAAGCTGGTAGGTGCAATGAGCCTTAAAAACACAGAACTTTTGGGCCTGTATGTAGCTTTGTTGTTTGGTGAACGTCACAAGAGATGAGATGTAGCATTTCAATAAAATGCAGAATTTCCCTGTTTTGCACTGTTCATTATTCTGTGCTTGGTCAGAAGGAAAATTCCAAAAGATGCACTTGCCAGAGAAATGGGCCTGTAACATCGTTGAGGTGGAGCTATCTAGTGTTATTATCTAGTGTTAATGTATTCCTCATATGTGGAGTTACAATCTTAACTAACAATGGTTAATTTAGAATGCAAGCCTGATTTAATGAGAAGTCACTGTAAATTTTTAAAAATCTTTAATATTGTGTATGTTCTTTTAAAGAAGACAACATACTAATTTTTTTTTAAGAACTTGACTCAGGTGAAAATAAGTTTTATTTTATGGTCTGTCTCTTCTGACATCACAAAGTTATGTAGCAGCTTTCATGTGAAAGTCATTCCTGACTGTATTTGGGAAAAGAAATAGAAAAATGGCAGTATTCTTTGGTAAGGGATGAGAGAGGAAGTGCTTAACTGTGTGCCGTAAGATGCCCAAATATGTATGGGGAACATAAGCATGGTTAAAAGTCTGTATTAAGTTTTACACATTAGAAACATTTCAAAACTGTACCTTTTAGAAGAGGGACTTCCACTTAATTCCAACTACTTGATGCCAAACCTCCTGACACAAAACATAAAAAGAACTAGCACTGTTTGTTTCCTTTCTCCATAATGTTTTTAGTAGCAACTATTCTGGGGTTTTGCTTCCTTTCTGAAGTTTTCTAAAAAAGTCACATCAATTGAAACATGCTAGCAGAGCTAACAATGTCTTCCTATCTCTTCCATTCCTGCCAGGGGCCAGCTACAGCCCAAAAGTCAAATGTTGTTTGAAAGGTGAAGGAATGAACACACTGTTGTCCTCTCATCTCACGCTGAAGTGGGCGTCACTTTATTTTCTACAACTGAAATGACTTATTAAACCTTGAGGCTTCTGAGCAAGAGAAAACAAAAGTAAGTGTTTTCAAGGTGACTGGGTTACAGTTTTCTGTAGGACGGGATATGTGTTTTTCAACAAAATCTAAGTAATTGGTGCTGGGTTGCTGCATATAATGAATGGAAGGGCTGTGTGCCAGAGACTCTGGGTGACGTGACTGGACCCGTTAACGCATAACGTACGTAGGCAGATGGGGAACACAGAAGCATCAAACTTTCTATGCCCGGCAAAGTACCTGCCTGTTACTTGAGAAGAGAGCACACCCTGAAGCACGGTGCTGCCCCCATGAATGGATTAGGCAGGACAGTCCCAATCTCTCCTTTTGTAGCAACTGAAGCAAAAAACGGTTTGTGGATGACTTTGTCATAGTCCTTACTCCTTTTTAAACACAGACAGATTCAGAATGGTACTTAATCCATGGTACTATGTGTATTCAGAGAAGCGATTTATATACCAGAAGAAGGAACTAAACATAGTAAATGAAGGAGAAGTGATCTGATGCATCAGTTGTACATGTTCTCAAAGGAAAGCTGGAGGAAAGCCTGAGCAGGGGATGTCATTTTAACTGTTACGGTGTCTTTTTTTTTTAATACAGTATATCATTGTATAACAGATACAATTTTCATTTCTCCTGTGGGATCATCAGTTAAATCTTTAGCCATAGAACTACAGTGGCCTAAGGGGATATCTTTCAAGAGGAATGAGCAGAAAGCAACTGAAGGCTTTCTTAATAGAAAACTTTGAAGCTGTATTTGCTATCCCATAGGCTTTCCTGTCAACCGCATCAGCTTTTGACAATGTGGGAGGTATACATTCCCTGCAGGGGATGCAGAGTAGAGAAAATAGACTGGGTGAGTTTAGAAAGCCATGGATCAGCCTGCAGGCATAGGTTTCCTACAGATCTCATGCTGATTCTGGAGGTAAGGTGACAAATGGTTTCTAAAAAAACCCACTCGCTTGTGTCTTGCCACCCAATGTAGCTAGATTTAGCAGGTCCATGCTGTATAGGGGTACGTGTGCATATAACTTTCTTTGATCCACTCACAAGACTGAACTTATACTTTAGAACTCGGTTACCAATGTAAATATTAAGGAACTCAGGAAAAAGATAATCATGGCAAGAGGAAGATATTACATATAGAACAAATATATGAACAGGAGATACAATAAGCGAGTACAAGTGGACAGAAATAGTTGTTAGCATAAATTACAAGGAATAGATCTCTGACAATTGCTAGTAAACAGGCCTTGGGAAATAATTATATTTATTACCTTTGAAGCAAGTGCTTCTTTTCCTTGTTACTGTGATACAAAGTGTGAGAAATATCTAATGAACAGATCAGAGTCCATCAGCAGATAAGTTACTTAGTGTTCATGATGGCAAGTGCCCTGTTGTATCATTTCTGCTTGTGAGAGAGCTTGTAATTCTCTTACAAGAAAGCTAGCCAGGATAAAAGCCAGGGATATCACCCTAAGCTACATATTCAATATAATTTGAAAGGAGGAAGCAACGGGGTTGATAATTAGAAAAAATAATATTGCAAACTTTTATGTTGGATCCTGTTGGAAGTTGTCATTTACTTTGAAAATAGGGTGGGAGTCAAATTCCACAAGAATTTAAGACAATAAAAGAAAACCTTCAAATGAAGACAGTAGAAATATTAATCAAGATAGAAGTGAGGATTTTTTTTTACTCCTCCAGCTATTATTTATTCAGTACCTGGCTTCCATGTACAAGGTACATGATATATATATTTTAAAGAAATATATACACAAAAGTGTACAGGATTTGGTGACGCTGAGAAAGTATTTGCCAGACTTTCTGCCAGGCTGTTGCTACTTGCTGCCATTTGTAGAACTTCATTGTCAGGATATTATTCTTTTTGTTCACTTCAACAGTGAACGAAGTCTCATTTCAAAACTACCTGGTATAGTGAGCCTATAAAATAGGAGTGGACAGGCAGCTGGAGCACTTCTAATTTGTTTGCTGAATTAGCAGTCACTTGACTGTTGTGAACTTCTGTCATTTGCTCTTGTTCGTATTGAGTCCTTTGGGGACAATGACTTGCCCTTTCAAACACAGGGCATGTTAGGGAACAAGAGAATGCTTTTTCTGGGAGAGGGAGCATTTCTGATTCTTAGCAAACAAATTCAGTAGCCCATGTGGAGTTGTACAGCTGCTGTTCACAGTCTGTCAGAGAAGGGGCAATAGGAAGGATTCTGGAGTGTGTTTTTCTTACAGAGAAGAAGTCTGGTGGAGATCTGATATTTAGCATACAGGTAGCTACAGACTGCAAGTGTTTTTTTCTAAGTGATAACTTTTTTTGTAGGATATAGACATTTTTTATAATGCATTACTGATGGATTTGATTACCTGACTTAGAAACTTCAGTGCAGAAGGGTAAATTCTAGAATGCATTCTACATCCACAGTATCCCATTGAGGCTTGTACTGCTGATGTGCCTTTTGTATTCTAATTATGGTTTGAATTGAGAAGGTTTTCAAAGAGTCTTGAAAGCTCATATGGTTTCCCTGGAAAATGTAGGTTTAGTGTTTATATGTGAATGGGGAGTATAATTCAGACCTTAAGAGAGAAGACTCACTCTCAGATCATGAGGATCCATTTTAGGAAAGGTAAGGGCTGCAGACTCCACTACTAAGGGGTTACGCTTGAAAAGATTTTACACCCTGTAACTGTCATGGTAAACAAGAAATAGGAGATTCCATTATCTCGCAATATATTTTGACTCCAAAGATCCACTCTGGTGGTAGAAGCTTTACGACTTGCAGAGGTGGTCTGTTGGCATACATCATAGGTGTTCTTTGCCCTTGACCTCTGATGGTGAGACATCATAAATGCTCTCTTAAGTGGTTTAATAGAGGCTCTTCCTTTTCCTGTTTAAATCATACTTACATCACACAGGTAAGTCAGTTCTTCTTGCTATCAGTTGCATAACAAGTGACAGGTAATTGCTACTGGCTACAATTAAATACATGTAACTGATGTCTGAATTGTCATTGCTCTGGGCGTGTTTTTGATGTCAATAGTGTATGACTTGAAAATTATAAAATCTGTTTTTTAGTTAAGTAGTCTAAATGCATCAGGTCAGGGAGTGTGAACAATATCATTCTGTTTTTAAAAAAATTAAAAAGTAAATAATTTTTAAAAATAAAAACATTTAAAAAATAATAATAAAAATAATTTGCTTATAAAAACCTCCTGCATTGGTGTCTCTCACTGTTGCAGGAAGTTTTTATGGATTTCTTTATTTCCTTTGGAAATAAATATGAGCAAGTATTTACATGCTGTAGATTTTTTGGTGGTCTTCTTGATTTTGTTTTTTGTTTGTTTTTTTCTTTTTTTTTTTACTGTGTCTGTTTGGAATTCTGTGCCTTATGCTATTTATTTTTTGTTAAACTTTGGAGACTTTTGCTACCTTAATTTTGTTTCTGTTATTGAGTATAATTGTTTTGTGCTAAAATATAACTGGGTAAATGAGTATTAAAGAGACGTTTTTATTTCTGTGGACTTGATTAGGTGGTTGTGGCATTTTGATCTCTGTTTCTTTTTGGTTGATGGGTGCTCTTTGGTTAGGGCAGCTGATGTCTGGAAAACTGCCTTTATTGCTGTAGATATTTCTTGTGACTTGTTTCGTATCTCTGTATATCTTTTGATCTAATTCGGAAATTTTATTAACCTTTAACATTATATGAAGTACTCATATGAAATTAAAGATGCTGATGATTATTTCAGTGACACTGTGATGTCATAACTTAGATGCTGTTGTTGGCTTGACCCTTCAGGAATGTTGCTTTTTCTAATTGTTGTGGTTTTGTTTTTTGGTTTTTTTTGTTGTTTTTTTTTTTTAAAGGATTTATGTTCCTTTCTTTTTAATGCTAAAAATGAAACACTTTTTTTTTTATTTCTCCCTTCATGGTTGTCTTAGTTTAATTTTGTTATTGTCTTAGAAATTTCTAGAGTTCTGCTCTATTCTATATGTTATTTCTGAAAACCTATGTATTATGTGCTATCTCTTCTGTGCAGTTGTGGTGCTGACCGCTGTGGTTTTGTTTTTAGGACTCTGTATTTTATGCTTTTAATTTTATTACTGGAGACACAAGGCAGTATATTCATACTGGCTCTGAAGGTTGTTACTGTACCAAATAAAACTCTACAATCTTTGTATAACACAAGTATACCTTGTCATTATAAATATGCTTTTGCATTTGCTGCATCTTCTGTTTAAATGAGGGTGCAAGCAGCTTTTTCTCTATACCTGCACTAACTTAGACTTAATGCTCAAATACAGTGAAAAATGATTCTCTAATCCTTATTTGGTATCAAGTCTAACTGTGCAAATAACTTCTTATTTATCTGTACTGATAGATGCCTTGCAGATCTTAAATGATTAACCCACTGCACTGATTGCTTTCAAGTGTCATATAACTGTACAGTTGTAGCTGTAACTCTTTTTAGAAGTGCTCTAATTGTTTTCTGCATTACTATGAGAGCAAATGAAGGGGCTTAGTAAATTTTGTAACTATGTTTTTGGACAGGCCTTGGACAAGCAAAGATATTTTTAATTCTTGCACAAATCATTTTCTGGAGCAGTATTCAAGAAATTTGATTATCCTGTGTCATGGTTATTGATGTGTGACAGAAATTGGCATGCTTCTAGAAAATGTTCAGTTGAACTTTTTGTTGTTCATTTTCACTGTATTTGTAGATCTGATTTTGGTAAAAGCAAATAATTCTCATGCTTATCCAGTTGCCTTATATTATTTTTTATAGATGTGTATATTACTTTATATATATATATATACACACAAAGCAAGTGTTTCAGCTATAATAATATTTGCTACCAATGTATTTTCATCGTTTACCTCTTATTCAGTACATTCTGTAAATGTCTTCCATGTATGGTGATTTAGCAGTTTAGTTTCCTCTGTCTTTCCAGATTAACATATTGAACACTGTAGACTATACAAAATTAAAAAATTCATTTTTTGTTGTGTTCACCAAATTGTTCTTGCTCCAAATGATTGATATAAATACAAACTTAAAAATGTTTTTTCCAAAGTTTTAATTCAGTGGTGGAGAGTCAAAAACATATCTGAAAATAGTGCTCACAATTTACTTGCAGTTTACTTGGTCTCAGGTGATTGTGGTAGTAATCCTTTGGCAGATGCAGATTATGTTGTGTTTGGGCATAAATTAGTTCTTTATACATATAAAGATTTTAGATTGCCTTAGTTATACAATTTGCCTTAGTTATACAAATTATTTGGTGTGATTCTGATGTGAAGCTTTAAAAGGACCAGCAAAATGTTGAATGAGCTTTAATTTGTTCCTGGATCATAAACAATGAGGACTAATTTCACCAGGCTGTTGTCAATCTAAATGTGGTTTATTAAGAGTCTTGATGGTCTTTCCAAGCTGCGCTGCACACGTTCTCTAACCTGTCGGCAGTGAGAAACCTTAAGGAAAGAATAGCTCGTCATTCTAGGTTCCTTATCTCTCAAAAGCTCATTTACATGTTTTAAAGTTTATTTAGATTTTCTGTGTGGGCATATGCCTGTATCTGTCAGCATTTATTCATAAACAGTGGGTAGGATCCTTGTATTGACTTCTTAAAAGCTGGCCTTTAGTGCTTATACTTCCGAATATTTTTGTGCCTCCATTCCTATGAATCCTAGAAAGCACAAGTATAAATACCATCTTCAATAAAAATACAGAGCCCAAGTAGTTTAACTGTTATTGTAAGATCATTGGAGCATACATTTCTTGGTAGTGTTACTATATTAAGTTCTGGTGACTTTAACAAAGCTTTGTTTATTAGTTCAAGTTAAATCCAGTAAAATTGCTTTGTCTCTTTGCTATTCTAGATTCAGGGAAGAATGTTCAACTGTTTGTAACTGCAAAATATCATAAACAAAGTTGTCTGATTTGTTTTAAATTTGCAGAGTAATTGTACTTCTGTTGAGCTGCTAACAAGTGTGAGTTTTGTGTGGAAATACATATGGGTGATACTGGAGAATAAAATGCGTTTACAGCGGAAAACTACTTGCAAGATTTTTTCCCTGTGTGGAAGGACTACTGCTGCTCAGTGATAATGAGAAAGTTGTAGCTATTTTAAGACTATGATGGAGTATGTTTTTGAATTGTTCATGGCAATATTACTTTGGGAGGTTGCCAGAAGCTGCTTTTACAATTTGACAGAAAAGAAACAATATTATAAAAGGAAATACTTTGTGCTAATTTTAAATTTATTTTTTTTTAAACTTGCTTGCTCTTTTAACATAGTGGAGTCCAATTTTTAAGGGTGTGGCATTGTGGGATGAGAATTTAACCTTGTCTCTTGCCTGAAGATCAGAGAACCACAGAGTGATTCAGGTTGGAAGGGATTTCAGGAGGTCTGTAGTTCAACCCTGTGTTCAAAGCAGGGTCAGACACAGTTGCTCAAAGCTTTTGTCATTTGGGTCTTAGCCTTTGAGGATGGAGACTGTAACCTCCCTAGGCCCTGTTGTCACTGCCTGACTGCTCTTAAGAGTAAAAAAGTAGGTTGTGAGGTTTTTTGTTTCTAAAATCAGGCTGGAATCTAGTTTGGTTTGGTTTCGGTAGTCTCTTGTCCTCTCATAACTCACCACTTTGAGGACCCTGGTTCTGTCTTCTCAGCAACCACCTCAAAGATACTTGGGTAGCTGTGAGGTGCCACTGAAGCTGGGATTCCCAGCTCCCTCAGCCTCTCATTATAGGGCAGATGCTCCAGGTCTGATCCTCCTGGTGACCCTCTGCTGAACTTGCTGCAGTTTGTCAATGCCTGTCTTGTACTGAGGTCCAAAAGTGGACACTGTTCTTGTTCTATAATGTAAAGTTTAATTACTTGACCATATTCTACTTATAGAATTCAGGGAAATGAGGGTGGTTATAAATGTGCTTGTTAGTATTTGGGTTTTATAAGTGTGATTGGATTTCAAAGCAAAATTTAGGTAGCATTGAAAGAATTCTTCCAGTTATATACTGATGAAATAATTTGCTTTGATGTTAGTGAAAATGTTTGATGGATTAAAAGAAAAGTAATCTGACAGATAACAACTTACCTTCAATATGTATTTATTCAACCTAATTAGCTCTGAATAAGTCTAATTTGCATAATTGAAGTGTAGGAAATGAAACTTAGTTGGTTGTAGTTCTGTAATGAAATATTCTATAGAAATTGAACTTAGTGAGTGGATCTGTTGTCACTCTGTTTAGAGCAATCAGCCCTGCAGAGGGCTGGGGAAACTGTGCCCGAAGTAAATGTGCATACAGAGGTGTGCTGTGAGAGCTGCACAGGCACCCCGTTTGTTTGAAGTAGCAGCCTGGATGGGAGGTGAGCTCTGTTCCCCTAGATTGGCAAGTTCTTCAAAGAGATATTCTTCTGACAATCTGAAAGGATTTTTGCTCGTTCATTTTAATTTACACTGAGGTTTAGAAAAGTTATAGTCAGTGTTCTGGAGTGAGATGATTATTTCAGAATGGTAACTCGCCTCTTATAACGCTACAGTTCAGCCAAAGCTTAGTGAATGTGCATTAAGGGAGGACATAATACAGAAAGCGAGGGAGGAAACAGAAGGCTTTTAAAATGCTTCTTGCTGTTCTCTGTGTGAGCAACAGAAGTACGCTATGATCAGAGGTAATATCGCAAGGCATAAGGAATGTCCAAATGAGCTTTTGCTCTTACAAGCTTAGGCGGTGGGTTGGCACCGAGGTGAGTGCCCAAGATCCTGGGTAGGCTGGTGTGACCTCTCCTGAAGCTTGTCTTTCTGTGTGGTGGCTGGTGGAGCAGCTGTGGATGCAAGGTCAACAGCTCCCTTGGGCGTGCCTCTACCTGCTGCAGTCAACACTTCCATTTTGCAGTGCAGATCTAGTCAGGGTTGCCACATCTTTTAAAAGTCGTTTTTCTAGGGCTTGTTTATGCTCACTTGTCTCTCATGCTTGGTGCAGCCTTAATTTAAATTTGTGTGAGCTCTAGTTAAAGCTACTTTCTATGCTGACAAAGAAAAATTGGTGCTGCTGTGCCTTTGTCTCTCCCTCCACTTAAAATATGAACAAAACCCAATTCGTATGGAAAACACTTTTAAACCAGCTTCTGGGTAAATACACCTTTTACTTTATAAATACCTAGTCATTAGAAAACTTAAGCTTCTATAAATCAAGGAAAGTAATCTGAACAAATACTGAATGTTCACAAGTTTACATAGCAATATAGAAAAGTTAACTCTATTATAAGTTTCATAGTATGCAAGATGTTGCAAGGAAGGAAAAACTGAAAATATCTTCTCAATCTTCTAAATTTTATAGTCAAAACATCAGTCTCCAGTGTTGGCAGTAGTTTTTCTGTGGAGGGTAGTTTGAAAGAACAAAGATTTAATGTTAATTGCTAATATCTTCTCAATGAAATTGTTGGCATTGCTCTGAAATTAGCTCAGGACCCCTCTGGTTCAGTGTTTGGAGAAAGCTGGGCTCTGCTGGAGACCCAGAAAGGAAGCAATACCTCGTGTGTGACAGGGTCACACCAGCCCTGCCACATTTAAAACCATTTTTGAATTTAAAATTAGTTCCTTTTTTTTTTTTTTACGGAGCGGTGTGATTTTTGTAGTGCTGAGCTGTATCACTCAGTATTGCAGTTTTAAACACAATGTCACGTTCCCTTTGTGTTCTTTGTGAGATACGGAAGGTTTGGGTTCTGCGAGGAGGTAACAAACCTGTAGCACTTCAGGTCGTGGTTTTCTTCCTGCACAGACACGTTCCTGGATCGTTACAGTAACTCCACAGCCTTTAGGACCTCGCAGTGTGACCCCGCGCTGGGTAGGGCTATTGCAGTGTCACTGCGAACCCACAGCCAGGCAGGAACATGCACAGAGGCCTCTGCAAACTTTCCTCAGCGTTGAGAGGGGAGGGAAAGTGCTCACTTAAGGCTACAATGTTTCATTTATGGAATTAGAAAAACAGATGGTGTGATCTGCAATCACAAGCAAACAAAACCTCTTGCAGATCGCAGGAGGTGAAATGGGGTAGATGAAGGGCGTGTGACTAGTGAAAGGCGAGTATAATCTGCTACAAAATTGCTGTTTGGAGTAACTGCAAGGGTAAGCGTTTCTGCAGTTGTAGAGATCCCTTGTGCAATGTCAGGAAATTATTAAGATGATGAATCTTGTATCATGCAATTCTGTCTTTAATCAATACTATTAAAAAAAAAAAAGAAGTCCTTTTCCTTTAAGCATATCAAGGCCCTTCAGACCAGAAGAGTGGACACTCCCCCTCCTGGTGCACTAACTGAAGTTTCAGTTTAGGAAATGGGGGATTGCTTTTAAAAGTTGAAGTACTGTGGAACTCCTGCTTTTTCCTTCTCTCTTTTTTTTTTTTTTAAACTTGAAACATTTTAGTGTATTGATGTGCTTGTGATTTCAAGTGCTGTGTAATAATTTCATAGTTTGTTCCTGTTTTCCTAAATGAGAAGTCTTTAATACTAATGCTCCGAGTAGTTTGCATTTCAGAGTATGTGTATCCTGTTGCTTAAAACAAGCACTCTAATATGTGTTGACTGAACTAATAATAGTATTCAAACAACTGAATTCCAAATACAGCTTGAGTCAGAGTATTCCTTGTAGTAAGAGCCAATGACAGAGCTGGTTAGATTTGATGCTTTTAAATAGTGACCTTCAATTATAAGGCATTGTGTAACTTTTTAAATTAATACCAACTTGCAAAATATTCTTGGAAGCTCTTGATGTCTACCTGTGGACCTCCAAAGTCTAAAATCTCTCCTGTAAATAGTATGCAATCCAGGAGGAAGTTTAAGTCTCCAATTTATACTTTCTCATCAGGTACCCGGTATGGCCTCATCATCAACACCTAAATATAATTCAAACTCTTTGGAGAGTTCCTCAAGTAAAAGGGTGAGTGTAACTTTTTCATGTTTTTTACTTCAGAGGCCCCAGAGATCATTATCTTCCATATTTGTGTAGAAAAATGAATGTTTGAGTGGCTCTTTTCTTGAATGTGTATTCTTATTTTTATTGCTAAAATTCTAATGCAGTTAACTGTATTGATTTAAATATCTTTCAGAGCAGATGGGTGAAATATCATGAGTTATGACAGCCTTCTTCAAATCAGTTCTAATATGCTTACTCTTATCCTCGCTTTCTACATTGAAATATTCTGTGACATTCTTCAAAAATTTTTGACACTTTGATGCTATAGGAAGATTCTGTACTGCAATTGATAAGTTATACCTAGTTATGTTTGGCTGGCTCAGTTTAAAAATGTTAATCTGTAGTGGGAAATACATTAATCTAAATGGCATTCCCCTCTGCTTTTTGATGCTGTGTGGCTCAAGCAAGTGTACCTGTGTGGAAGAAAACAGAAACTAAGGCTTTATTTTGCTTTTATACATTTTTTCAAAAAGAAAGATTATTTTCTATTAATCATTCTTGAAAACTACTGAAAGTGGGAAGGTCACAAAGAAGTAGGTTGTGTGTAATAGTTGTGAGTATATTGCTTAAGTGATTTCAGTTGATCTTTCAAACCCATCATACTTGGAAAATTAAATGCACAAAACTTTCAAAGAACTTACAATATAGAAATCTAATACCAGTTTAATGGAAATGTAGTTAAATAGAAGGAGAGAGACTAAAACATGCTTATGTTTCAGATGTCTTCAACCTTTAAATGTTTAATAGTTGCAGTTTTGGATAGCAGCATGTGCTCCTGTTTTGGTTCAGTCTGTTGATTTCTACTGTTCTTTCCCAGGCAGAAATCACTGTTGAAGATTTTATTATTATTATTTTAATATGGAACTTGAAGGAATTGTAAAGAAAATATAATGTGCTATTGTACTTGTCTGTCTTTAGACTCTAAAAGATGGAACTAACTGGGAACAAAATGAAGAAGTACCTCGTCTGCCAGGAGAGACTAGAGTTACAGGTATGAAGCTTTATAGCTGCCTTTATGTACAGTAATGTTGGAGCCATAAGGAAAATTAATGCATTGGGTACAGTGGTTTCTTACTTGACAGAGGCTCTTCCTGGAGTGGAGCCTTCAGCTCATGGAAGTTTGTGGTGAGGTATCAAAACGTAACTGGTCTGCCTTTTATTTGTGAAGCTTCTCCTTCCCTCAGTGCCCAAGGATTTTTAGATGGGTTTGTAAACAAGGTTGGCTAAGATGAACCCATGCAGTGATTCAGAGGAAGTAGTTATGTTTTTAATGAGGAAAGGTCTGGGGAAGACGTGAGGGGGAGGGTGTGGGACAAAGATGGATGTTTTATATGATCCTTATGACAATTGTCTGTGCTTTGAGGCAGCACATTGGAAGGAGGGTGCTTGTTGTGGAAGGCAGATAAATAGATTGGGCTAAAGAAATGTGTGGACAGGGAGAAACAGGTGTTTTATAATGCTTCACTTAAGTCTTTAATGGCATTGCTTCAGTTATATCTTTCTTTTTTGAGAAGTATGTGTTAGTACTTGTTTTGTTACTGTCCTTGCTGAAACATTGCTGATAGCTATGCTGTATTTGATTGCCTCAAATTGAAATGTAAGGTTTCTCTTCAGGATGGTGAGTTCTCTAAACACTTTACAGCCTGAAATATGTACTTCAATGGAGAATGGTTACAGAGCACTGAAAGATGTAATTGTATCAATGGAAGAATGTGTTTGTTCTGGTATAGCGAATAGTCTGGTTCAGTAATCACAGAGGGGACTTAAATCCACTTGCTGTCTGTGTCCTGCCCTGTCCCACATAGTGGTGAGAAAAAGAAGACTGCAAATGTAACTAGAAAAAGGCTACTGAAATTTGCTGATTTAATTAGGCCAAGTTTAGTATAGGAAACTTTCACATTTTCTTAATATGTGGACAAAATACAGACTTTTAAAATTCATTCATCTGTGTCTCTGAAGAGTAGCTCTTATGAATGCAGCTGTCTTTATTTTACTGCTACTTAACCAATACTGTCCTTAGCTCTGATTTTTTTTCTTTTCACAATCTTTAAGAAATGCTGCATTTCTTACAGACAAGGATGTTATTTATATGTGTCCATTTAATGGCCCCGTTAAAGGAAGAGTGTACATCACAAACTACAGGCTGTATCTAAGAAGTGTGGAAAACGTGAGTAATATGCCACAATTACTTCTGTGGGATAAGTTGTCTTTAAACCCCCTTCTCTTAACCCTTGCTGTCTTTGATTTATTTTTTGGCCCGTTCATTTGTTTTAGTTTTGGCACATGTATACTTGAGTAATTGTATGGGAGGCTTTTTATTTGAAATAGCCTGCAAAGTTTGTAATAACTGTATCTGAATTGTGTAATGACTAAATAGTAATTGCTTTTGTGCCACTGAGAAGTATATATAAAAATGGAAGTTCTTTAAAGTTAAATGTATTGTAAAAATGTGAATATTTTATTTTTTTTTGCCTGGTAAAAGTATAGCTTAATAATTTATGCTGAACTGATACCTTTATCTTTTGTCTGTTGAAACTTTTTTTGATAGCTGTTCCCTTTACACTTATTCTATGATAGATCAAGGGCAGCAGCTAATGATGTGCAATAGTTCTTAAAGTGGCTATCAGTAAACCAAGATTTTTATTGTCCTCGCTGTTGGAAAAGAAAGATACTTTGATCAGTAGAATCTCGCATGAGTGGGGGAAGTGTGTTCAATAAGGACCAACATGAAAGAGAATAAAATGTGCTTGTTATCTGTTTCATTTTTTTTTTTTAAATAAGGCTTTAGGAATAATGAATCTTTCTTGTTGCAACTAATTCTACTAGTAATCTCTTTAATTTTGTTCTGCTTTATTCTGTATAGCAATAAAGCAGCCTTAGGAAGCAGAGGCAATCAGAAGGCATCTTTTAGGGTGTTATCACCTTTTTTTCCCTGTGTACTGTACTAAGTGTGAAGTATTTTTGTTGCAAGTTAAATTGGAGTTCAAGGGTATAAAGTGACTGTACAGGCTTCATAACATGTTGGGAGAAGAAACTCAAATCAAATGCAGAAACATACTTTTGCTTCCTGTATGTATTTCATGTCTACTTTCTATTCTAGAATGCAAAGGAATATTTTGCTTGACTTTTCAGATTAATCTTTTCCTTACTCAAACTTTCATTGCAGGATCCAGTTGTGATACTGAATGTTCCATTGGGTGTAATTTCAAGGATTGAAAAAATGGGAGGAGCTTCAAGCAGAGGAGAGAACTCCTATGGATTAGATATAACCTGTAAAGTAAGACTTTCCAATAATTCAATAGGAAATGAAATTTGGAGGTTCCTTTTCTCACTGCTTATCTATTTATAGGAAATACCTTTTATATAAAGGGCTGTGGTGTGTTAGCCCTGGCTGGCCACCAAAACTGCTGTCTTGGAGCCAGGTAGCATTGGCTCTGTTAGACATGGGGGAAGATTCTATCAGCTTCTCACAGAAGTCTCCCTGTAGTACCCCCCAAAACCTTATCATGCAAACCCAATACAAGGAGTATTTAACTATCCTCTCTGCATGTGAGGAGAAGGATTAGTCTTCCCTTCTGAACCACTAATTGACAAGAGATTTTGCACAGTAGCCTTGTTTAAGGGCATTATTTCTGCATTGCTTCATTATTTCATTTGTTCTGAAAGTAATTTTTCTGTAGGCCTCAAGTCTTTGAAGAATGCCTCAAAACAGGGGGTTTGTAAGCTGTAAAAGAATTGAAAATCTTATGTAACATCTATCTCTTATTTCCTTCATCTAACAAAAAAATTATGTTGCCATGAAAAAACAGTCATAGGGAAGTTCCCAGTGGATAATTCAGGATCCTTTACTTGACTCATTAACGGAGTTTGTATACATGTTTGATTGTTAGAAGTTAATATGCAGTCTACTTATTTTTTACATTAGCGATGAGAAAATAACTAGGGAAAATGTAGTCTAGACAGATTATTGGCAAATTTTCATTTTGAAAACAGAGTAACTCCCATTCTGCAAACATTCAATAGCCCATGAGACTTTTTAGTGAATCAGATATGGTCATTTCTGATAGCTTTATGCCAAATCAGCGTTGGCACTGCACAGTGCTGCTTTATTGGTAGAATTCTTATGCTCTATTCTATATTATGGGATAAGAAATAAAACTGAACACTCATGATGGTTCGAGGTGTGCTGCAAGCAAAATCTAAATCGTGTTTGGTGTATAATATAGCATTTGTACATCAGGTAAGTGTCTCACTGCTTTGATTCACTTAAAAGGTGATGCCTTTGTTTTAGGATATGAGAAATTTACGTTTTGCGTTAAAACAAGAAGGGCACAGTAGAAGAGATATATTTGAAGTCCTCACAAAATATGCTTTCCCCCAGTCACATAACTTGGTAAGTTACATCATATATACTACTGAGTTGTCTTAATGCAGAGTTCTTGCCAATTAACCGTTTGACCTACTAATGGACACTATGGCTGCTTAAAAAGAATAACCACGGAATCTGGTGTCAGCATAAACTAAAGAAAATTAATGTTTTTATTTTGTACATTTACAACACTTACATCTATGTATTTGTAAAATTATGGATTTTATACACTATACTTCAGGTAAACTACTGACCGTCTCTGATGCATGCAGATTTCATTACTATGGGGCTGCAAGTTATCCTCCCTAATTAGGAAATGTAGTAGTACATGCTTTACTTGATTGTTGAGAGTATTAAGCTATCAGGCAGTCTCCAAGTCAATGATAAATATGAATCACCAAAAGCTTTAGTTCAGGAAAAGGAGACACAGTAAGACACTTGTGTTATTGATGAAACTGATGGAAAATATAACTGGCAGATTACATGAAAATTAATTTACACAGATTTATTTCAGGTAAAAAGAACATATTATGTAAGGAATTGAGTGACAGTGATGTTAAATATCCATTATCTTCCATTTCTTTGCTGAAATTTACGTACTGTGCTTTGTGGATCATTTTGACATCATCTTAATAAATGCTTTATTTTGTCTTTTGTAAAATTCAGTGTACTTTTATTGAGGTGCTTTCATTTAGGATAATTGTATAAGAGCTCTCTTCACGAAATGTTAGAAGGTTCTGCTATGAATTTTAAGAACTTTGTTCAGAGAATTGTTGAGTATATGAGGCTGTAGCAAGTATCTTATTTTCTTCTCCAAAGACGTTCATAAATAGGTTATATTCCATAAACATTTAATTCTTTAAAACTTTTTTGCAGAAATTTTTCATTCTCTATGAAAACAGCCTGTGGAATGAAAGCATAAGGAAAAGAGTATTTTGTAGAGATGATAGTTGGGTCTTAAGAAGTTAAACAGATTTCTACATTTGGGTAGGTGTGAAGAATAGAAGTGAATGTATTTCTAAGCCTGCTGTTGGCATTTTATGCATCTTACAGTAGAGATACAGGATAAATGGACCTTGAAAGGATGATGGTAAGAAAAGAGAAAGCTATATGTATAAATATCAAATTATAGAGAAATTTAGGTCAAAGGGGGCTTCTGGACATTATTTGGTCCAGGCTTCTGTTGCAAGTAGAAGGGCCTTCGATGGGGTTATCCAGGGCATGGTCAAGCCTCGTCTTGAATATTTCCTGTGAGGTAGATTTCATCCTACCTCTGAACAATCTCATCCAATATTTAGTTGTTCGTATGATGAAGAATTGTTTTTCCTTACATTGAGGACTTGTGAGGATTTGCATGTAGTGAGTGTGGACAAATTAAGCTGTAACTGACTTAAAAAAATCCCATAAGGGACTCTCCTAATGGTGTCCAACCCAACTATAGGGCTTGGCTTAAGACAATGATGAGGTGTGGACCTATATTAGGTTTTGTCATCTAAAAAGACCTGGTGTTCCTGTCTGGTGATGGTAGTGAATAATGCATGGAGTAGTACACTTCCTGCTTTATTTGTTGCACCTATTGAACTTAGTAAAGCTCATCATTACGTGGCCTGGCCCATTTTGTGTATAACTCGCCAATAAAAGTTACTCTCTATAATAAAAGGCTTAGTTAAGGTGATTTTGCCTTCAGGTTCAGTAAAGGAAAAAACTTGGGAAAACAGTGGCAATATGGAGAATGGCCATACGTTACATCTCTTAGCTATATTTGAAGCATATAACCATTAGAAATTATGACTACATTGGAGTGAAATCAAGTGAGCCTGTGTTATGAAGTGTCATGAAGTTGCACCTGTTCTTATTTTCTAACATTACAATGTGGATAAGCCCTTGAATTCAAAATGAGCTAAGCAAGTACGTGATATTTTTGGTATGTCAGCAAGCAGTTTAAATTGATCCTGCCAGAGGTAGATACTTCTGCCTGGTTGCTCATTCCTGCCGTATTTTTTTCCTGCATGAGTTTGAGACTACATGATGAACCAGATGGGGAGCTGAAAGGGACTAACGCTATACAAGGAGAAAAAAATGAAAGCTTTACACTGAGTCATTTCCTCAGTCTTGTTAGCCCAGTATGAGGATGGGGTTGGGCCATCTAGGGTGGATATGAATGAAGAGAAATGATGGGACTGACTCTTTCTGTGGCTGGTTTAGAACAAGGTTACACTGTCTGAATATGACCATATGTCTGGGCTGTACATGCCTGCCTTCTCTGAATGTACACTAACACTGACCGTGCAGCCAGCTCCATCAGGGAATCTTTTATAAAGAACATGCTGTGGCTTAATATGGCAGCCCTCTGCTACTAAAATGCTCTTGCTTTTTTTCTGGTCTCCTTCTCTCTACCTTCCAGCCATGTACTTTATTATTCCTCTTGTACCAAACTAACAGTTGTATGATCACCAAGTAAGTCAAATGTAGTTCACTTATCTGGTGCAAAATATTTTGTTTTATGAGTTAGCCTTGTGCCACCTTTACTAATTTAAGGAGACCTGGTTTAAAATCAGTATGTACCAGAAACAGAGTAAGAGAGAGGGCATGTGCATGGAACAGGGAGCAGGCAGGAGAGAAGAAAGAGTGATGTCCTGTTTTTAGCAGTATTAAACTGTTAATTTTGCTCAGCCACCTTGTGAAACTGCATCCTTGATCTTGAGCTCCTTCAGCAGCGCTGATGCTTGTGTGGCTCTGCAGTAAAAAGAAGGTGTCATCAGCACAGTAAAGGTTTAGACCTTTAGGTCCTGATTTTTATCTATATTTTTATATTTTATGTCACACTTTTGTCTGACTTATTTTTACCTGTAGTGGAACCAAATCTTTAGAGCTGATGCTTTGCTTCCATTTTCTTCATGTTATACCATTCTGGGACAAATGGGTGGTAAATACAGGCCCAAAACATTATTTCTGAGCACAGTGTACTCAAGACTTCTCTCCATCACCATCCCAACAGCAGTGTTTGAGAGTTTATAATGTCACAGGTCTGTTTGCAACTGTTTGACAATGTCTCAACGTTGTCCTATGTGCTTACTTCCAAAAGCTAATTCTTCTCTCTCTAGTTTGAGCATAGGTTGGGTTCAGATCTCCTTAAATATCATAATGTAAAATCTGATAGCTCATCTGACTGGCAGCATAGTTGATATGAAACAGCTGCTAGCCATAATGCTCTGTTGCAAACAGAAGATTTGCAAACTTGTGCTAATTGAAAGAAAATTGGAAACACCCAAAACCCAATCCACTCAAAGTTAAGGGTTTGTAGTACCCCACAAAAGATGAGATATATTTAGTCTCTGTAGTTTAGTTTCTGCATAGCAGCTGCTTCACTTCCTGATCTTATCTTGAAACTACACATAATTTTTTATAAGATTATTCACCACCATAATACCTGCATGATATGTATTTATTTCTAACCATGATAGCTCTGTGGGAATGCCAGTTTTGATGGGAGATGCTGGTAATCATGTTGTCTGACTTCTCCCACTCCTGATGTAGCTTATTATCCTGGTCATGTAAAATCTCTGAGAGTCAGATCATGCCAGTGTTGCTACTAGATCTACAAAGATGATTTTAGGTAGTAGTGAGTCCTGGCATAGGTACCTGTCTGATGGAGTACTTGATTTTGCAAAAAGCATCTTGGCTTGAGGCTTCATTCTGAATGACTTATGTCAGTCTCAGTGCAGTAATGGGGTAAGGTTACCAGGTTTGTAAATGATCTGAAGGTAATTATGTAAATACTACAATGACTGACCTTAGTGTTTCAATGAACAGTTAAGGTGTAAGTGGCAGAGTTGTAGTAATGGCATCTTAAAGGCAAGGATAATTATGTCTTTACCTTTAAACACTCTGAGAAACTGTCAGCCTTTTCACTGAGTAAAAGCTTAGTGATTTGTAATATATGAAAAGTATAAACCAGTAAGTTAGAAATAGAAAAAAACAATTTACCTTCTTTGCTTTGTGTAACATGTTCTTGTTCTAGTTTTTCTGTTTTCTTCTTTTGTAATGCATAAAGATTGGTCAAATATTTAATAAACGATATATATGCTACATGTTCTACTTGTACATGAGCATATATTTATGCAGTATAATTCCATAAATAGAGCAAATGTATATTTGTAAATAGACTGCTTGCCAAAGTGTATTGTCAATTGCAGCTGCTCTCTCCTTTATCTTGCAGAACTACATTGTGTTGTGAGCAAGTGGTATATTGCATATTATTTTTGTGTTCAAAATGGTGATGATGAATTCCAAGCACTCTGTAGGAGTGCTGAAAGAGACACTGTGTTTGTTGAAACTGCAGCTTAGAACCTGCAAGAAAGTCAACAGAATTATTTGCATGGTGAAGCATAAAAAATAGCTTACCAAAAATGTTACAAGGTTTGAAAGCCTTTTTTTTAAAGTGAAGTAGTAGCTTTCTGCTTCAACTGAAGCAGCAATCTTCTGCTTTTAGACTATAGAGTGTTTTAGGAGCTGGCCTCGCTTCTCTCAGCACTGAGACCAGCTGGCCAAAAGCCACTTGAATAAAGTGTAGATTCACCTTAAATTATATTGATTACTGATTTTTATCTTGCATCTTGGATTTGAAGTCAGATAGTTTGCAGTCACTTCCATTGTTACTGACCATATCTGTCCTAAATTTGATGGAGATTAGTGCTACATGGCTGATGGAAGCCAATCAATTCTTATTAGTCTGTCCGCCAAAAATGTGTTTGAAATTCTTTTCAGCTGCCACAGGAAATAAAAAAAAAAAGGAAATCAAGAAAGGTATTAAAGATGAAATAAAGATAAAAATACAATAAATCACCAGTCAGAAAACTTATAGGGTACAAGGCTTTTGACTTAATACCTGTAGTTGGTAAAAGCAAGTAAGACTTAGAATACATTAGTTAAGATGTTTGCAACAGCTAATTAAAGCTTCTGCATAGAATGTGGAGGATAGGAATTTCACTGCAGATCTGTAGTCTATAGCTAGTCATGTGGCTTTCTTCTCAAGCCTTCCTCTGCCCTTTGCACTCTGAATGATACAAATATCCTCTGAATTGGTCGATATTAAATACTTAGGGGCAGTGAAGTGACTTCTCCGTTTTCGTCCTGCTGTGAGAGGGGTGTGTGCGAGACACTAATATGAAGGAACATGTACCCACAAAAAGCTAAGCCATGTATTTTCACTGAGAAATTACCTTTCAAATCTTAAGTCAATTGATATGAGAAAGGCACAATATATTGTAAATGGTATCATTTCTTCTTCTGTCCCATTTGCCTGCTGCACTGTAGAATTGCATTTAGATTATGTGCACTGTGATGTGAAAGCTTTGGCAATTTTAAGTTAATCAAAATACACAAACGCTGCTTTTAATTTGTAAGTTTGGGTTTTTTAGGGCAAAAGTGGAAAAATGTAGGTCTTCAGTGCAGATAGATGTGAAGCATCTGTAACAAAATCTTCTGGCATCTAAATGTGTATTTATCACATTGATTTGTTCACTATGATGGGGTTTGTCAATTTTAGCACATCAGAGTAATAAAAGGTGCAATTTAACAAAAATATGTTATTCAATAGAAATTACTTCACATTATTTATATTTATTAGAAACAAAATGTGATAATGAGGAGTGTACAAATGTATGCTAAATATGGCTTGTACTGAAACAAGCAAGAAAATTAAATTGTATCCAAGCTTATCTCTCATATTTGCTTACATATATGATTCTTAGTAATAACAGTATTATAAATGTGGGTTGGTGGTTCCCCTGAAGTTAAACTCTAGTTTGAAATTAAACAGAACTGTGTGAAATTAGTATAAATGATGCAGAGTGTTTTAAATGCATGCTCTTCTACTCAGACTTTTCTGCAGTGTCATGCTGGAATACAGAGAAGGATGCAAATTTTACTTTCATCTAATGAGCTGCTTAAGTGGAGGTGAATGTATGAAAATCTTAAGTTGAGAAATTACTTTACATGGTATATTGTTGAATAGAGCCATACTACAATTGTCACAGTGGAAAAGAAAGCATTTTTACTGTTTGAAAAGGCTTTATATATATTCCTTTGTGTATTTTGTGGCAAAAATATGCCTAAGGTCTGGTGGGCATGTTGCTGTATTTCAGACTGTAGCATTTAGCCTGGACAGGCCTAGTTAAGGCCATCTTCATAGAATATTTCAAGACGTGCTATTTCAACTCTGAAGCGAAAGGCTGTTAGAGGTGGTGGGGGTGGGTTTCAGATCTTTAATATCTTTTGTAAGGAAGTTAAGTTTACTTCTGTTAAGTGAAGTAAGAGTTTTAGTAGTAACCAGATTAAGTGTGTAGTCTGTACAGTGTGCACATGTAAATCTGTTTATATACATTTTTGGAACAATTTAGTCAACTCTTGCAGAAGAAAAATAATTTTTAGTCTTCAGGTTTTTAGATACTGTTAATTTTTAAATACTATTCTTGGAGTATATTTGAAGAGTTTTCTCTAAATAGCTCATATAAAGATCTAAGTCCAAACTTTGCTCCATACACATGTGTGTTCATTGTAATGTTCTGTCATTTGTTAGTCTTCAGATATTTGCTAGTTAATCCGTGCTACTCATGATTCTTTTCTTGAGCAACACAGGAAGAATTTGCACTACCTGGAATGTCAACAGAACTGCTGAAGCTTAATTGTCAGCTTTAATAGTTATGGGTTGTGTGACTTGAAAGCATTTGTAGCTGTTGTGGTAAAGCTGCTGTAGCTAAGTGTGTGAAATGAAACATGCTGTATGTGGTAGGACATTGTTCTTTTGGAAAGAATTCTGTCTGAGAATTACTCCTCATACATAGTAAATTTAACCCTGTTTTTTTTAAATGTGAAAGCAAAATACACTTTTCCATCTGATTTCTTGTGGATTGTTTTGTGGGTGACACGAGCAGCATAGCTGTGTTTGTTTATTTCTAGTTTGGATCATCATGTGGTGGGTTTTTTTTGTAAAATCTTCAGTGTAACAGCTGTGATGGTACCCTATAAGAAACTCATATATTTTACTTATCAAGGCTTATGCTGGGTAATTTCTAAGTTTTCACCAGGAAACTTGCAATAAGTAGCAATTTAGATAAATTAAATAACATATTCCTGCCTTTTGAGACATCTTTTAAGTGATCTGTTAGAATTCCAGTGTTTCTGTTTCCTCCTATTACAAGATTCTCCTTTGTCTCTTTGGTTCCTTGGTGAATTCTTAGCATAGTTGCTCTTCAGGATATGGCAAATTCCTTTGGGGAGGAGGGGATGGTACTTGCATGTAGGTATTTTTTTATTAGTTTAGCAAATCAGTTGTATCTAGTGCTTTAGATAGTGTTATTCCTGTTTTGCTTTATTCCTGGTTTGCAGTTAAAACAGTCAACCTTTTCCAGTTTTTCTGTTTAGCTTCTGATACTTGCATGTACTTGTAATAGATTATTTTTTACTGATGTGGTTGATGTCCACCTCATTCCTTTTCCAGTCTTCATCTCTGCCTCCATCCCACTTGATAGCAGTTTACTTAGTCAAAAGAATCTGTAATATTTACTTACTCTGAAGGCCTATCCTTTTAAAAATAGTGAAAATATTAAGAAAGCACAAATTGAAAATGCATTTTTGCAATTTGCAAAGTTGCCAATGAATGTACTTGCTTTAAAATACTGATTTAATTTTAAATTCCAGTTTCTAAAACTAGTGGGAGCAGCAAGATCCTTTTAAAATACTTGTTTATTTGAAATACACGAGGAAAAAAACTCCTTTTGGGGGGATTCAGTTTTGATCAGAGCTGTTTACTGTTTAAACCATTGTAAGGTATTAAGCTAAACAGAATTGCCTCAAGCCATTAGTGTCTGCCTCCCTAAGATCTACAGAAAGCTCCATCAGGGCCTATGGTGCACTTAGGAATTCAGTGTGGCTTTACCTCTGTATACCTAATCATGGCACCTTAGAGTCATGAGTAATTTTTTTTCTTGCTTTTCTGCATTTCTGCTTAGTTCAGGCCTATGCCCCTGAAAATGATGTAGATTTGGGATTTTCAGTTTAGCATTCACTTTCTTCTTTTAATGTCTTTGAATAGGTAGGAGACTGTCGGGTTTTTTGTTACAAATGAGCTCTGATGGGCTCTTGAGTGCTTTCTGCTCTGGCTGCTGTTGCTCAATTAGCTCAGGACAGCACATTTCTCTTCTGCCTTTTCTGTTTCTTGAAACAGTTTAGGTTCATGCTCCAATTGGCATCCAAAGAATTTGTAAGCCACCAAAATCAATTTTCTCAATGAAGGAGATTCCTAAAATAACATTACTTTTGCTTTCATCGTAAACTGTAAAAACAAACCATGATAAAAAGAGGTTAGTTAGGTAATACAGCCCACTGGAGCTGGTTGGAAGGAGAAGGAAGTGAAAAGGTATGAGGAAGTTGTCAGAATCCTGGGTAAGGATGCCGTCTTGTATAAGTGATTCTCAAGAGTGAGCAACAAATCCATAGAAAAGTAGGTAGTATAACCTACTAACATCTTTTGTTTAATTTTTAATTGCAACTTCTTAATTTTCATGGAGTCTTACAGTAAACCTGATTTCTGCTAGTAAGCATCAATTGAGGAGGGAGTACAGAAAGAAGACCGCTTCCTAATGCTATGAATAGCAATTTAAACCCTTTTCCACTTTCAATTTAGCATCTAATACTTTATGCAGTAATTGAAGCTGTACCTAGTGGAGAAATTTTGTTGAGAAGATGGTAGCTTATTTGGTGAAGTTATGAAATGTGGTAAATAAACCAATGTACACATTTCTAAAATATTTTATCTGCCCAACAGTAAAAAATTCCAGCAGTTTTAAGCTTTGTGATTTTTATTACTTTACCACTTCTTGTTTTAACTGTTGTCACACTTTCATTATGTCATTAGCAGATCTGTATTGTTTATTACTTCTTGATTTTTGCTTTACAGTCTTATAAATGTCAGATTTAAATGTAGAGAATGGTCTTGGCATGGAAAAGTCAGTCCTATTTTATGGTGGACATTACGGTATCACTGATGATAAGCCCTCATTTTTACCTTTCAGTGAGTTTGTAATAAGCTTCTTTTACACCCTACAGCTTTTTTTTGCCTTTTTAAATGAAGAAAAGTTTTCTGAAAATGGATGGATGGTATACACTCCAATGTCCGAATACAGGAGACAAGTGAGTTACTGAAGTTGCAGTTGCCTGGTTCTTTCACCTCTGACAACTTATACAGTGGAATTAGTGTTTGTACATTTCTCTTATCAGCCCTTTTGGGGGTGGAGCTGAGAATGGGGGAAGATGGAAGTGAAACTTGAAAAAAATAAAGAAAAGAAAGAAAGCACTGGAACCTTTTAACAATTAAAATGTTATAGGAAGGTAGTCTTTGCTCTTTGAGGTAACTTATTGATACTTCTTACAATGTGCCACTGTTAAGTGAGCAGGGGGCAGAGAGAATGTGCCAAATATGTAATTATAGTGTCCTAAATATAGATTTGATTTGGTCCCCTTCCTGAAGTGGGAAAAAAAAAAAGCATCTTATTTTAGAAGTAGTGTTGCTTTACAGAAGCACCTTGCTTTCTAGGTGATTTTTGAAAAATGTCAATGGAAGAGGATGGTATATTTAATTTAAAAATGTTTTCTAGACAATTTCTTTTTGCTTTAAACATAACTTTAAAAAACCCAAACAAACAAACAATAAGGACTTCATTGGATATATTTTTTTTTCCCCTCTGTGTTTTTTTTCATTCAAGGTTTAGAGGCCCAAGACCCAAAAGGGCAAAATGCACCCATGCAAACCTAGGTGTGTGTGCGGAGGGCTCATCAGGCTTTCTCAACTTCCTGGCTGCTCTTTGTGAAATGCTTTACTGAGCAGACTGCAACTAAAAGCTGTTGTTTCTCAGTAAGAAACCTTCCCTGGATCTTATTTTTAACTTGAAGGTA
Organism: Scolopax mira; assembly: GCA_004320125.1. NCBI lineage: Eukaryota > Metazoa > Chordata > Aves > Charadriiformes > Scolopacidae > Scolopax > Scolopax mira. The sequence continues at coordinate 84,497 of BJBW01009817.1, forward strand.
GCATCAGGCTACAGGGAAGAATGGCTGAGATGATATTTCCTCCCCCTGTCTTCTTAGGAGGATAGTCTCTTTTCAGCAGGCAGAGCTTTGAGGCAGAAGAGAAGGCAATTTTCTGTCCTCAACCCTTCAGTTAAAGAAATACATCTACTAGTTTTAATTGTTGTTTTGAAACTTGTTGTAAGAATAGAATTGGGTATGTAAGAGTATATGAGATAACCATGTAGTTGTTTAAGGCTGTGAATCTATCAGCAAGGAGCTGTTTTGTGTGGTCTTGTAATCTTTTTTTCTTCTATTGTTTTGAGCCAGGACTGTAATTAGGTTAAATTGGTAGGTTGTTGCCACCATGTGGCCATAATGTTATGTAAAATTCCAGAGCAGAATTACTATTTGTACAGCCAAAAATACAGTGAAAAAACTTTGTGTTACATTTTAGGGACTGCCTAATGAACGGTGGCGAGTGACTTTTATTAATGAACATTATGGACTGTGTGACACATATCCATCGCTCTTAGTAGTGCCATATAATGCAACAGATGATGATCTCAAGAAAGTTGCTGCCTTTAGGTCCCGAAATAGAATCCCGGTGAGTATTGTGATGAAAGTTACCTTATAGTGTAGCTACTTTTTAAGTACGTGTCCAAACAGCTTTTTGCTGAATATGACAGAGAGGATGCTTTTTTTGGAAATGGTTGCAGCAAAATAGTTTTGATTGGCTGGTGGTTTTGACTTCTTGAAACTAGTGTCTTCCTTTGCCAAGCCATATTTCCACCCCCCCACCTCAACAATCACTATTCCAACTTTGCTGGTTTTAACTTGTGTTTTCTAGTAACAACTGCCAGCGTTGCAGATTCACTTTTCTTAATGAAGTACGAGCCTTAGACTGCCATCTGTACTAGTTTGTTTTGACTATTGTTGAATGCACATAAAAAATGGTAGTAAATGTTATCCTGCTGTAAGTAAACCACATGGCATTTAAACATGTTTCAATAGTCAGCCCTAAAATAAGAATTCTTGTGTTTTTTTAGCCCTTTCAATTGGGTTGTGCAATTTAAGATAAACCCATTTGACTTTTCGGCTCTATTTCTGTAACTAAAATTCTTTGAGGTAAGAGAATTGTTATGTATCGGCTCTCTTCAGCACTATAGAAAATAGCAATTTCTGTCACAATACAGTCTGTTTTAACTAATATTTCAATTTGGCAAACTTGGGAGAGTTTCTAGATTCTTAGTACCAGATAGCTGCCTTGAATCTCAGTTAAGTTCAAACAGATGCAAAACTCAGTATGATAAGTATTTATTAGTATTTACTGACAGGCTAGGCCTATAATTATAAATTTACTATGTGTACATACATATATGTATAATATATAATGTGTATACATCAAATCTGTAGTGTGTATATAGTTCTTGTAACATAGCTGTATCTTCTCTGTCATATGAGAATTCATGACAGGACTTTTGTGTGCCTGTACAGTGAGAGTCATTTCCTTGTAATAGTAACTTCAGTCTTGTCAGGAAATAACCCATCATACTCACCCGCACACACACTGACAGCTCTTGTTTCTACATCTAAAACTAAGGGTTGTATTGCAGGAGGGAATACTTTGAGGATTTTTTTAACTCTGTAGCCCGTAAGTTCCAGACTGTGTGAGAATACTATTTCTTAATATTTTTCAATTATGAAGTTTTACCTGCTTCTTGGGATGTTTATCTTTAATCTCTTGTGCTGTAGCCTGTTCCCAAGGCAGCTCACTATCTCTTGTTTATGGTAAGTCTCCTGTGGCTCAGAACAACAACAAAGGCAGTGTGCACTCTGCTCCAGTGCCTCCTCTGTAAAAAGGGCTGAGGAACAAAATGTACTTTAAAGATTGGAAGGGGAAATATCCTGCAGAAAGGTTCAACTTTCCTTCTTTATTCAAAAAAAGGGAAAAGTTGTTCTTGTAGAACTGGAGTATCTTAGTCACCATTTCTGTAATGAGTTCATTTTTCCCAATTGTTTCTTAGTTCCAGCAGGCATTCCTATGCTTGTTTCCAGTTTGCTTTTCAGAATTATCTGTGCAACCTAAGAGGTGTAGAAAAATATTAAAATACACTGGGTTATACAGGTAGAGTATAATTTGAATAAGAGTTAAATATGTAAAAGAATTAACTCTTTTAAAGATTATTATTATTAAATTTTTGATACTAAAGTGAAGCAGTTCAGATGTCTTTTGAAGAAATATGAAAAAATAAATTAATTTTCATATTATCTTTTTTTAAAGAATGTAATTATAATATTTAAATTATGTTTTTTAATAAAACGTATTTCTTGCAATGTGTTCTTGACATGTGATTAGGTTCTATCATGGATTCATCCAGAGACTCAAGCTGTTATCATGCGCTGCAGTCAACCCCTTGTTGGAATGAGTGGCAAGAGGAATAAAGATGATGAAAGATATCTTGATATCATCAGGGAGGCTAATGGGCAAATCTCAAAACTGACCATCTATGATGCTAGGCCCAATGTCAATGCAGTTGCAAACAAGGTAAACAGATGCTTAATATTCTAATGAGTAGAAGTGGATGGGGAGGACACTCAGATTGAAGTCAGCTGTGAGGAGGTTTTGGGGAACAATAGTAATCTTAATGTAGACAAATTACGTAATAAAAAATACTGAGGCTCAAGGCCATGAAATGACATGAGTGCCTGAAGCAGGTCATAAGCAGGGTTTCCTGCCACCACATGTGGATTTCCAGATATGCTTTACCCTGTTACCAGCTAAGCGCAGATCCTAGCGTGGGACTGAAATCAGATATGACTAAACTCTGCACTGCGAGCTGGATGTAGGCAGAACTGTAGAGCATGCCTTCTGTTGCAGTGCAGTGCCTCTGTGCAAGCCACAGCTCTGCTTCATATCATCTGGGAAAATTCTGTCCTGGAAAGGCTGTACACCTACAGCCAAGCCCACTGATAGGCATCCTTGTTTTGTTCTTCCAAACCATTACACAAACCACTTCAGACCTATCCAGGCATCCAGTAAATAAAGAGAAAGTGATGACGAAGTTAATTTGGGGGTTTGCACTCTGAACAGCAGCATGGGTAGGATCTTGGATACCTAGGTACCTGTTCTTCCCTAGGTGCCTGTAGTTGGTCTGGCAGAATGACCATTTCTTCTGTGATGAAAGCCTAAATGGGATTAGAATCAGAGAACAGCACAGTTTGGAAGGGACCTGGAAGGATCATCTGGTCCAACCTTTCAAGAAGAAAAGGTGTCCCTGTGCCTAGATTCCCCCGTTACCACTCAACTCTGAGGACCTCTGAGGCATACTCTGATAATGACAGTCACGGTGTGTCAGTGTCATATTTGGCACAGAGCACAGCAGGCTGGATGTGCTCCATGTTTGTATGAAAAGCCTAGTTAGGGAGAAGCAGTGAAGAACACTAGTTTAATTCTGTACCAACTTCACTCCCTCCATATCTAGGGTAGTCCCTTACCCACTGAACATCAAGTAGAGACGAATGTGCTCTTCACTCTTTCTCAGGAGTGAAGCTGTGTGTCTGCACAAAGAGCACAAGAGATACGAGCTCAAGAGGTTTTGAGATCATAGTGAAACAGTAAGTGTGCTTGTCTGGGGAAGAGAGAATTGTAGCTTCTGAAAGTTTTTTGGCACAAAATGAACACTAATTTAGTGGAATGAGACCTCTTCAATGTTTGTGCTGACAGGCATATGAAATGTTAAAACTGCTTTGCCTCTAGGAGGTTTATATGTATATAAAGCAACCTTAAGTTGCTTTAGAATTCAAGAGGGAGAATAATGTTAATGTTTTGCTTTGTGTAAGTTAAGCACATACATCTGTACCTTTATAATAGTCTTCTCTGCAACAGAAAAAGTAGTTTATTTAAGCAAGAAATAAGGTGCTTTTCTGTGTATAACATACACTCCCTCAGACACTCTATCCTAGGGGGTTTGGCTAGGTTTTATTCTGGTTTGTATTTTGAGGGTCTGCCTCAATCACTTGCATTTTACTCTACAAATTGCATTATTCTGTGCGCAATGAATTTTTGTTCATGAATTTTGAATACAATCCTTTTGTCTTCCTTATGGAAGGAATGCCAATTTGTACATTAACTTAACTTATTCACCAGTTCTTGGAACAAACTCAAATTTTTGCTGTTTGTTTCAAAGATGTATTATGGTCAAACTTTATACACACATACTTATTTAAGTATGAAGCAGAGTTTTCAGCTTTTTTAAAATGGTCTGTGTATTTCACCCATGTGTTTTAATTAACTCTTGGTATGTCTAAATATGAAATAATCATAGCAGTAAAAGCAATAGGGTACGTTTCTGGGTCTGAGGGACAGTGACATACAGAGTGCAAGTCAGTGTTGATCAGCACTGAAAAAAGTTTTCTTGAACAGCTGTGAAGATTAGTGTAAGCAAAATCTTGGACTATGCTACTCGTGCATTCCTGTGTTCTTTGTACATAGGTCAAGACCACACAGTCAGTAAAAGCTGCAGCAGCCCTGATACTAAAATTGCAATCATTCCTCACCAGGACTGCATAATACTCAAAGGAAGGAGAAAAATAAAATCATCACTTCATTTAGTGCAGAGCCTGGCAGCTCTGAGGGTACCCCCACATCTGAGGAAGGGGTCAGAGAGCACAGAATAGAGATACTGTGCTGCTATCCAGAAATGCTAGTGGTACTAACGAGGAAAGGCTATTCAGGTTGTTGTCTGTTGTGTTGGTGGCTGTAATGGCTTATTAAGGCAAAATTTATTTATTGCAATTCATGGCATGGCATGTTTTTACTGGCTGCAGGAAATGCTGTGATTTTGCAGCTATCTTTGGAAAACTTCATCAGCAGTACTGTGTCCTAAAATATGTGTGGTTTTCCGCTTCCATTTGTGACCAGGCACATCCTCTGCTGTGGTAGTGATCAAATGTTTAGAGAGAGCAGCAGTAGAACAGACTTTCTACTTATGTGGCTCTTCTAATTCTTAACAATTTAAATACGTGTTCAGGCTTTAGCAATAAATTTTAATGTCAGAAAAACTACTTCAAAGTAAACTTTAATGTTACAAGTATTTTCTTAGAAGCAGAATCTAAGGTTCTTGAACTTAATCAAAATGTAGCTTATTTTTAACTGAATTTAATTTTACTTGGTCAAACATTTTATCTTTATCTATTTAAGTAGATAATAGTATAAGTTCAAATTTTAGTAGTAACTAGACAGTTTAAACACAAGAATGATCTTATTATTTTTTTGGTAGCAAATTTGCACTGATACAAAGATTTGTGTTCTTTTGGATTACTGGTATAAAGAAACAGACAACTCATTTTGACTGAATTTTGTTCTAGTTGGTAGAGAAACAAATAGATGAGCAATTTTACTCCCCAGAAGTAGTGATCTAGTATGTTATGAGCAATTGCTGGTTTGTGTGATGTATTGTACGTTTTAATTTGACCTTTATAATCTGTTTGGCAAGTGAGTTGGTTTCTCGTGTATTCAGAATCATGAGTTTGTTTAATCTTTGATGGGAAAAGTGAACATAAATGAAGAAGAAATATTGACATTGTAATGTCAGTTGGTCAAAGAAAAGCTATTTCCATCATGAATCTCAATGGGGAAGGTACAAATGTCGTTTCACTCTCAAAGCAGTCTCAGTCCTGACTGATGTGATGCTGCCCACTGTCCCTTACCCGGCTAGTTCAATCCTATTCAAAGGACTCCAGCCCAACAATACAAACAATCTTTAAGTGTTAATCTAAAATAATTAATTTTCCCTTACATGGTTATTCTCTTGAGGCTTTGAAAGGAACTAGGCCAGCTGGAGCAGCTTGAATGTCATTCTGGCCATATGCTATACTTAATATAGTTGTCCTTTTGGAGAAAGGAAAGCCCCTAAATATTATTCTCCAGCTTTTACCTCTCCAAAGCTTGTGTCTGAGGCTGATGTTTTAAACAAGCAACTGAAATTCTATATTGCCCAACTACAAATTCAAGTATAAATAAAATTCAGTTCCTCCTTGCTCTGGTGAAAAGATGCTACAACAGTGTATATATAACTGTGAAGTTAATTTTAGATCTTGTGTTTGTAGGCAACTGGGGGAGGATATGAAGGTGAAGATGCATATCCCAATGCAGAACTTTTCTTTTTGGACATTCATAATATTCATGTCATGCGGGAATCTTTGAAGAAGTTGAAGGACATTGTTTATCCTAATGTGGAAGAATCACACTGGTTGTCAAGTCTGGAATCAACCCATTGGTTAGAACATATAAAGGTAACTTTTTGCTGTTTGTTTGAAATAACAAACGGCAAAATCGAATGTTGTCGAAATCTGTCTATTTTTTCTGCTATACTTGCTTTCTCTGCTAGACGTTGAGATAGTCCTGATATAGAACACATCAATCTACCTGGACTACAAAAACAGCATCAATGAGTGTTGGCTTTTTGCGAACTAGTATTAGAGTATGTTATGGATATCACTGCTAAGCATGAGTAGGTGAAATTCATTGTTTATTGTCTGTTTCAAATCAAATGTCAGTCTTTAACAGAAGAATGCAGTGTTTGATTGTCTTCACGTGTGTGAGAATGGATTTATAGTTTTTAGCAATACAGAACTACAGATAACTGCCACTGTGAAAGATTGGTAAATACTTCAGTTGTCAGACTGTATGTGATTTTTGTTTTGTGAGATACGATTTTGTAAATTTATTTGTAAATTTTTGTAATTTTTATCTTGTAGTACAAATAAAATACTTAAACTGGTAATTGACCAGTGTTCTTATTGGTTGACCTTTGAACCTTTTGCCTTAAGTACAGCTGCGCAAAAGTATTTAGAGTATTATGTAATGAATCCTACTTAATAAAAATTTCATTTACAGCTAATATTTGGCAAATAAGCATATTGGAAGGGTACCAATTTCTTTTTCCAGCAACTGAGATACTTTAGTAATTCAGTTCAAAGAAAAGAGCCAAATGAAATACATAATTTTTAGAGAGTATTTCCTATGGTAAATCCTCTCTTTCTTTAAAAAAAGCTGCTTATGTTCTTTGTTTTATCAAGGTTACTGTTTTCCTGTTTTCTGCCCTATTTTTTAAGAATTTACTCTGAGGTGAATTAGATCTTACTAAGGGATTAGGAAACCAATCTGCTTCTCTATTTTTATACAAGAAATTTACTTGATCTCCTAGAAAATTATTTCCAATTAACTCCATGCTTTTTAGGTCTTTTAATGGAAATGGTATCAATTTAGATACCAAAGAAGTATTTATTTATTTTTTTTTTAGAATGATAACACTAATCTTCTGCCTTGTTTGGTGTCTGTCCCTCTTTGCAAGCTTGTCTTGACAGGAGCTATTCAGGTGGCAGACAAGGTGTCCTCAGGAAGGAGCTCGGTGGTGGTTCACTGCAGTGATGGCTGGGACCGCACAGCACAGCTAACGTCACTGGCCATGCTGATGCTTGACAGTTACTACAGGACAGTTGAAGGCTTTGAAGTTCTGGTGCAAAAAGAGTGGATAAGCTTTGGACACAAATTTGCATCGGTAAGAATTAGAAGATAATTGTAAGGACCGTGCAACATTAATATTCTAAAAAGCTTTTAATGTTAAATGACTCATTGTGTCATGGTTTGATAATTCTTTTAATTTTGGAATTCTGATTTAAAACAACGTTTCCAGGTAAATCTGAGCAGAGCTTTTGGTTTTGGACTTGTTTGGTTAATGGTTTTTTGCTATTCTTCTCTGAGAACTTATATCTTGTTCTTTAAAAGCTTTTAAAAATGAGAAATTGCTAGGGTTACTGTAGTTGCTGTCCAAAGAAAATGGAAAGGCAGAAAAATAACGTCCTCCAAACTTTTCAGAAGATTAAGGTTGGGACATGAGGCTTCTCCCTTTGGAGACCTTCCCTTTGGACTGTTGTGAGAAGCAGATGTATGAATCTGGCCAATGTCTTTTAAGTGATGTTTTGAATGCTTCTTCCCAAATGTTCTAAACTTGTCACTGGTAGTGATGACTTTAGTTCTCTTCAGTTGTCTTCTGGATGCATAAAAGGTTAAGTAGAAATTGTCTCTAGCAAGTCCTTAATATTCTACCTGTGTATAATGTAAACTCAAGGGTGTTTGTGTTAGGAAACTTTGCAAAGTCTTTGTGGAACTTCTCTTAAATTTGGCAGCTAATTATTTAACCAGGAAATCCATACAAGGAACCTGGAGAATCATAATAGGTTATCAGGGAGCTTTACAACAGTGTTACTTGCTGATGCTGAATCTTGTAATTCACAGTAAGAAGCTTTCACATCTTCAATAGAAGCTATTTGCACAATTTGTCCCTAGAGGAATATTCTAAAGATATTACCTAATATTGCTAAAATTGGCAAAATAGGCAAACTGGAAAAATCAAGAAATGTGTGTGTTTCATGCCCGTTTTGCCAGAGTGTCTCAATCGTTTGGAAATTCATGTATAGCTTGAATCACTTCACCCTTTAAGTGTGCTTGTAGACTTTGATCTGATATTCTAAAGGTGCAAGGAGACTTGCATTTTGATTGCATGATATCTACTGTAGTTTTTTGTGTACTTACCTGTAGTCTTCTAGTAGTGATGTGTTTTTTTTAAACCTTTTTCAAGTTTTCTGTCTGGGTACAGCCACAGAAAAACACTGGCTTGCCTTTTTATTCTTGTATTTTATTATTGTATTTAAAAAATACCATTATAGTCATGATGCAGATAAAATTAGATTGTCTCACTAGGAGAGTTGTCACCTGGCCCATATGTTATGGTTTAACACAAAGCTTAAAGAGAGAGATCTGTATGTCTTTCACCATTATAAATGCATTTGAATAATCTATGATTCTTTTTATTAAACTGTTGCTTTTGGAGTAATCAAAGGAGTTTCTTCTCTCTCAACTGATAATGTTTTTCTCTTATTAGCGAGGCAGGACTTTTACATCTCTTCCGGGTGACTCACTCAGTCCACTGAGTCCATCTCTGACAATGTCACAGCAATAAGGGTGATTTAAATAGCTCTTGCAGTTGAAGCTACTTTCCTTTAGACATCTGCTGTTTTGTACAAGTACCGCATATTTTGATAAGGTTGTTTACCTTACAGTGAAGATAGTCCTTTTCTGGAATCTTCTGTAGAATAAAAACTGATAATAAAAGCAGGAAGTATTTTGATCACTCTGTTTTAGTTTGGTAATTATTTGATAGAACCGTGAGTTTTAATAGTGTGGAGGAGGCACTTCAGAGCAGTTAGTATTTCCTGAACCTCATCTCTGAAATAGTTTTTCTTATCCCTTCCCACGAGTGGGGAGTTGGAGAAGAGGAGGGTTGTCCAGGTTAGAGCAAGCTGCATGTTTTCATGTTACTAGGTTGCAATTTGGATGTTTTAATAACAAATAACTACATAGTAGACTACTTAATAATTCCTCTCCATATTTTCTGCCATAATAATTTATATGTCAGCATAAGTTTCTTTGTTAAAAAAGAGTACCCTACCCCAACTTTTCTATGTATAGTGAAGTTAGCAAGCTATTTTATCATCTGGATAGAGCGCTATATGGAATGTCATTTTAATAATGTATTCTACTGCAAGAAACATGAGACATAATTATAGATGGAAGATACTCAGACATCCTTAAACTGCTAACCACAGTGAAAGTGGAAGGACCTTACTGGACACATGTATGACTCTGGTAACAGAAACCGCATATTTTTAACATTAAAACTGGAAGGCAATGAGTCCAATTTCTTTGTCTTCCCTATAGTGCTTTTTTAGTCATTTACTACTGTTGCCTGAGTTTGGCTACAATCCCTCATTTCCCCCTGTTTCCTGCCATTCAATTCTATTATTTTAAACTATCTTGCAAATCACTGTAGAGAGTTGTGTGGTGGTTTTAGCATTTTTTTTTTCACATGCTTAAGATATTAAGCCTGCTATTTTACAGGCAGATAAACAACATCTTAGTTCAACATACATGCTCTTCATGTCTCCTCCAGGCAAGTATATTCAAGCAGAATTACAAAGTTAATAGAATCTCTTTTCCCCAAATCTCTTACCTGATCTCAGCTATCAAATGTGAAAAGGAAGGAAACAGCTTTTACCAAAAATAGTATGTGTCTGTGTGGATAATTCCTTCAATTGGTACTTTGGACTCCTCAGAATGAGCTGCTCACCCAAATTTTAATTATGTGCATTAATTTTCTGTCAAGAACGTGTATGTTTCTTTAAGCTTGCTCCTGTTCACTGTCTACCTTAGGGTGAACCTTCAGGTTCAAGTGTGGAGGAGGAAGAGAAGAATCTGTATGGGTAGTTTGACAATCTAAGTCGCTCCAGTGGCTTAAATTACAAAGGAAGACAAAGCGTATAACTTGGCTTTTGACAAACTTATTATGTAAATATAATTCAAGATATGTCTTGATTATTTGCAAAGTAATGGATGCTTTAACAGTTCTGCTTGTTCAGTAACTAGCCACTTTTTAAAACAGGGCCAATTATCACTTTGGAATTTTTCTCAGATGTCTCTGGAGCACCTTTGCAGTATTTCTGTATAGCTGAAGCTCTCCTCCTTGATGAAATAACTGAAACCATAAGAAACCATTGCTCTGTTACAGAAGCACTAATATTCTAGTGCAAAACATGACACAATGTCTACTGGCCATAAGATAGATTGTTTTGGTTAACAGGAGGCTGTATTGCTTCATTTCAGAGAATAGGCCATGGTGATAAAAATCATGCTGATGCAGACAGATCGCCCATCTTTCTCCAGTTTATTGATTGTGTGTGGCAGATGTCTAAACAGGTATGTTATATCATTCTTCAGAAGACAACTTTAAGAGATTACTGAATTAAAACCCTAGATCTTTATTTAAAATAAATATATATTTGAAGAGGACAGCATATCCCTCTGCTCTGACTTTGTAGTGTATTTACTTTTACACGATACCCTCTCTCTACCCTATTTCAAAAAGTGGTCAGTAGACTGTGGTTATGTTGCTTGATATGGCATTGGTTGTACATGTGAGGCTGGTGTGTCTCGGGTACAGGCTTCTCAGAAGCATCTTGAGAGATGTGGCCCAGCAGAACACTTTTACAGTAATTGCATTCCAATAGTTCAATAGGATCTGTTGTTTCGTTTCACCATTTTTGTGAAGCTGTCCATTAACTACAGAGACAAATGTTTTGTCAAAAGCTTGAAAAGGAAACTTGGGAGCTGTTGAATGCTGTGATTTTAAACGTGTTTTCAATAAGTAATGAAATAAAGCAGCAAATGTAGTCCATTTAGGGTTGAGGATTAGGGACTAAACACTTCTTTTCTTGTATGATACTGCACTATAAAGTGCAGATACTGCACTATAAAGTGCAGTATGGATATCTTATTCTGTCTTCCTAGTAAAAATGTAAGTGTAATCACTCTGTAGTTTATTTCTCTTTTCAGAAATTAAAGATGGTTAGAACATTTTAAGGACAGGTCTTTTCAGTGACTATACTCTGCTATAAAGTACATGAAATTATCATCTTAAAAATTACTTGTATGTATAATATATACTTGTATATATAGTCAGGCTTTGAAATGCTGCCTTTAGCCTCATAACAGGGCATGTATATCTCTCCCTGCTTTTATGATGTAAAGAATAACTGTGTATTTTCTGTTATTAGTTTCCTACAGCCTTTGAATTCAATGAGCAGTTCTTGATTACAATCCTGGATCACTTGTACAGTTGCCGGTTTGGTACTTTCTTGTACAACAGTGAGGCTCTTAGAGAAAAAGAGGTTAGTCAAAGCACTGTATTGCTGTGTTGACTCTTGATGATTACAAGAAGTTTTGGTTTTATTGTATTTGGTTATATTCCTTGTGTGACAGTGTGTTTGAACTGGCTTTATTCTTGTTGTAGGATAGTTGTGTGGCATTTTCCTTGGATTTAGTAGATAAAGGACTATGCAGGGACTAAAATGCTTGTCAAACACTGGTTTTGGAATACAGTAACAGTAACTTATGGTACTTCTAAGTAAATCAGAAATGTATTAATTTTAGAATGTAACCAAGGTTTCTATGACAGATTTCCTCATTTTGTGCAGATATTCACTGCTCTTATTTCAATTTCATTTTAGAAAGTGACTGAGAAGACACTATCGTTATGGTCTCTGGTAAACAGTGAAAAATCTAAATACACCAATCCTTTTTATACTAAAGAGCTAAATCGAGCACTCTATCCAGTAGCCAGTATGCGACATTTAGAGCTCTGGGTCAATTATTACATTAGGTGGAACCCCAGAATTCGGCAACAAGTAAGTAAATTCTCTATAATTACAAAATACTTTGAGATTTCAGAAATAGGATTTTGTGTCATAACTGACTTGTAGAATAGTGTCTGTCATCTGTTCAGGTTTTTAATATTTATTTGTAATGATGGAGAAAAAAAGTTGAAAATGATTATTCAGGTGGTGTTTTGGGTTTTTTTACTCAGCTCTTTTCAGAACGCTGAGCTTATTTCACTGCTTAGTCCAACTCTAGCTCTTTCTAGCCCCTTTTCTTAGGGACAGGGCTAGGGGAGCATTTTTTAAGGGCATTTGATGCTACTAAAGGATGAATGGCAACTCTTTGAAATAGGGCTTAGTGATCCCTGAAGAGTTAGGGCATTAGCATCACAAACACGCTTAGTTGCATGTGCTTGGTCTTTCTTCTTTTTCTGAGAGAGTGTATGAAGTCTTTTCCAAATTAAGATGACCCTTTCAGCCCTTTCTCTTTCAAAACTGCTATCTGTATTGATGGCTTGTGATAAGATTTTATTTTTATGTAATTTTGAACCAATGTTGTTTACACTGTGTAACTGTTGGATGAAAGCTGTTAGTGAAAGTTACACAAGTGGCTCAGATTGGGAGCCCAGAAAAGCTTTTTATCAAATGACCCCATAGTTCAGTTCTGTGCTTTTAATGTTTAATATATGGACACTCAATATTTGTTACAGTCTTTCCAGAAATCTCAACAATGTAGTAAAGTAAAGATAGTGTACAGTGATTTATTAGTCCTTCTTAACAAGTTGTGGAGTTCTCCTACTACAAGAGTAGGAGAAGCTAGAGGAGCCATTTCTTTGACAGAGGCAGTCTTCACAGTCCCGCCCCTGGAATGAAGCAGGAGCTTTCAAGCAATATACTTCCTTTTCTGTAGCTGATGTCCTGTTTTATTTACAATGCTTTAGAGGCTGCAAGAAAGCCAGACGGTTTGCTGTATTTTTGTGCAAGTATGTTGCCAGTTTTAATTTGAAGTTCTAGTTTTAAAGCTTTTGGTGCTTGCTGTGAAAGATGAGGGCATTTTGCAAAAGCTGAACCGAAAGATTTATTTTAGAAAGTGAAGGATTATAGGGCATGCAAATTAGCTGTAAATCTACTTAAAAATGAGCTTTGCCATTATTCAGGGAAGGTTTTTGGCAGGAGTTTCTTATTAGAAATGCAAACCTATGTGATAATCTTCTATGCTGCTGCTTGTCCCTCGTTTTCATCAGTTTTATATACAAAATGCAACACTTTTTTTTTTCTGCATGTGAAATTTACATGGTCTTGATTTATGCAACTGAATAGTGCATGTGTGGCCGAACCAGGTTTTGATGGCTTTTCTTAGTGCCATTACTTAGGAGCATGTTCTGCATCAGACTTCAGTCTAATGAAGAGTCTGGTCTGTTGCTAGCCCTAACAACATCATTAGCCCCACGTCTCTAATCATCTTAGTAACTACATTCAGTCATTGATCCAACTTCCACAGCTCCCTCAACATTCATTGCTGGCCTCATCTGTGAGTGCTGCACATGAGAGTGCTGGTTCTGCTGGTTTTGAACTGGTGAGGTGTTTACATTTGCTCCTGAAACTTTACCGGTAATAGCTTTTAATTACTGGCACTTAACTGTGAAACAGCAGCAACTTCTCCACAGCTGAAGTTAACTTTAGGCTTTGTATCTGCCTTGAACATTTGTAATGCTTCTTTTCCATGTGTTTCATTACTCTGTCTGAAAAAGGACAGTAAGCTTAAAATAGAAACAGTCAAAATGTTCTTTTGGTGAGTAATCTCCTGAAAGCTGGGCAGTTGACTAAGCATATTCAAGTTAACTTACAGAATTCACTATTAAAGTTTTGCATTTAATTTCATTTGTTTATATACACAAAGCTGCAAATTTACTGAAGTAAATTTCATCAGTAAGGAAAGTTATTTAATCTGAAGACATGGCTTTCATCTTAATCTGATTGGTGTAGCTATAATAGCCAGTCTGCCTAAACACTGTTTTTAGGGAAGATGATGAGATGTCTGACCTGGAATCTAAAACCTTCTAATAAGTCAATTAGAGAAAAGCTTTGGACAAGGTGTTCAGACCTGTCTTCTACACAATATTAGAGAGTAAGAAAATAAAATCCCTAAGCTCCAGGAAGTGCTGGCTGATTGTATTGGGGTAGGAGGAACTGTTTTGTGTACAAATTTTCTTTTGGAAGGCAGAGGGCTTTTGCATTATAGAAATAAATATTTTTATTTAGCTACAACTTGTTAACTACTGAGAAATGCCAGGAAAACACAAATACTGCAGCAGCCTAACTGTATAGAAGTGGTTGGACTAAAGTGATAAGACTAACATAGATCTCTTTTTAGCAGCCAAATCCAGTAGAGCAGCGTTACATGGAGCTCCTTGCATTGCGTGATGATTATATGAGGAGACTTGAAGAACTACAGATCACAAACAATTCTAAGATATCTAATTCATCAGCCTCATCAGCATCTCCCTCACAAATGATGTCCCAAGTACAAACACATTTTTGAAGAACACGTTGGCTTCTTTCTATACTATAATAGCAAGTGGTGCTTAACATAGATCTATAGCATAAAGAGGAATATTTTAATGCCTTATATTAGACTGTTCTAACAAATTATTTTAGACTGTCTTCATTTGAGGAGGACTTCAAAACAAAAACAACTATTCAGTTATGTGCCTTTCAGAACCTGTGGACTGGGAATATTATTAATAAACTTCTAGTTATGGAGGGCTTTAAGAGTTATTTTTGAAAGTCTGGTACAATTGAAATGAAAATGATTTATTGTTTTCATAAGAGCGCTTTAATTTATTACATTGTAGGTCGTGTTCCTTTAAGGAAATTCATGCTCAGTCTTGCATGTCATGAATAAACACATTAATGGTAATAGGAACATTCACACTGTGTAAAATTAGGTATGTGTGTATTCCTGTTAGGAATGCATTTATGGAGTTCATGAGACAAAAAATAAAATCTACGGTAAGATTTCAGAGGGGTGTTGAAATTTTATGGTTACCCGAGAATTCCAAATTTTGCTTTTTCAAAATGAACAAAACTATGGAAGGGATTTCACTGATATGCTTCTAATTAAAAAGTTCAAATAGCTCTGTAGATATCAAAATAAAAGAAAAATCTATTTTTTTTAATTGTAATTTGGGGGGGTTTTTTTATTTAAAAAAAACCAAACAAATGAGAATTGTATTGGATTCCGAGAAGTCTTGTTTTGGTTAATTGTTCAGCACTAAATTATGTTGCAAATTATCACTGTTGGCAATATTGGTTATTTGGATTAATTCAGAATAAAAGAGTTTTAAAGAAGGTTTATATAATTAAAAACAGATCCACAGAGACATTGCTTAAATATCCATCAGTAGCCATAGTATTAAAACTTGTGTTGTCTTCTAAAATTATATGTGCCTGTTTAAAGGAACTTTTATACCGAAGTAGGCAAATTTTTTCAGTTATAAATACTGCGAAAAACTTGTACATTTTTGGTTACCAATTAATTTCACTTTTGTTCAACAAATTTATTCTTAAGTATTTAAGGGACTTCAGTATACAAGGTTTGCATATAGTGTGTGCACTCACATTGAACCTGCTGGTGAACTCTAGTTTCAACCTTTCATTTCAAAGACTTAGTGTAAACCTTTAATTTTTTCTTTTCAGGTTTTTTTTAAGCAGTTGCAAGTATTTCTTATGACAGCACAAACCTTGCTACTCGATATTTAATAAAAATTTTGCATATTCTCTGCAGTTTAATGATATTCAGGCAATCCAGGTAATACTGCAATTCAGAATCTGTTGAGGACTCTATCTAAAATTGTTATTTTAAAAGAGATGTTTTGATGCTTGAGGCTTCTGTCATTGTAAATTATTGTATATGTGGTGAGTTTTGATTTGCAAGATATAATAGGATTATATATAAATTAAGTTTTATGTAAGTATAATATAGTTTATTAGAAATTCTGCAAGTTTATAAAGTGTAAATATTTTGCATATGAAAACTAAATTTAAAGCTATAGTTCCATAAAATAAGTCAACGTTTTGAGGACATCTGACTATTTTTAGAACAGTATTTTTTCAAAGGAATAAAAGTATACCGCCTCTTGCTTTAATTCAGTATATACACTGAATTGCACTATTTTTTTCAGGGAAGCTCAGAGCATACAGCATGTGTGTTCTAAATATACGTGATTTATAAGACTTATTTTTGTCCTCTAAATTTCATTCTCCCGTCACTGTTCTTCAGCAAAATAAAAACATTGTCCCAAAATCTTGACTTGTTAAGGTAAAAATAAGATACATTGCATCAGATAAATGAAGAAGGATACTTAATTGCTCATATGATGTACTTTACACTTTGAAAGCTATGCATAGTCTGGTGTATTTGCCTTCTACTTACTTGTGGTTTATTTAAAAAAAAAACTATTTTTATTAGAATATGTGTTTCTGTATTTGAATTGCACACATTGGTGACATCTCTGAGCAGTGTGGAGAAGTTCAGAAAATATAATAGTTTTTACTGTGTAAACACTGCGTGATAACCTATTGCATTTGGGAGAGTGTAATATAACGGAAAGGATCTTTTTGCACTTCATTACATATATGCCATTCTTTATTTTACTGGTTCAGTCAAATTGAAGCTCTCTAACATAGCTCCCTCCAGGCTTGGATTTTTTTTTTTTCAAGTCAACAGAGAAGTTGCTTGTTTTAGTTCTATTTTTACACAGCAATATTGGCCAAAGGTAGGGGTGTTTTTAATCCAATACTTTCTGGAAAATACTACTTTAAAGTTGTTGTGAAGTTAGGCATACAAAGTAATCAATGTTAACAGAAAACTGTTCTCCTTTCTACTTGCACGTGTGATCTGGCCTGTCCTTGGGCAGTGCCTGGCAGGTAGAGAGGCCCCTGTGTGGTCTTTTCCCGGCTGTCACAGCCAAGGGCAAACCTAGGGAGGCCTTTGAGGTGGAGAAGGAGCGTTCAGGGCCCTCTCCAGGAGGGGAGAAAAAGCAGAGCTGGGATGTCAGCATCAACGTCTCTAACTGCCTAATATCCAGTATGAAATACCCAGCTTGGAATGCTATTTCAGTTTTTTTTTTTTCTTTGTGTTCATACTTCTGTGGACCCCAGAAAACAACCCAGTTTTTGTACTGGGCTTCGGTTACTTATTTAGAAAATTTATTTGTTGAATGCCTGCTTTATTTGCCTTATGCCTTATCCACCCCAGCATCACTGTAATGGGCATACCCTAGAAATGATTTGTGTACTACCTCCTTTTGATGTAAACTCTGCCTTGAGTTGTTTTTTGTCTCACAGTGTGCATTTAGTGTCATGCTTGAGGAAAAGAAAAAAAAAAATTTATAACTGACCCCGCCTCCCCTCCTGTACTCCTTGCTGCTCCGTAAATACCAGTGTTGGATACCGCAGGCCGGCTCTGGAGCTGGGTGTCATTGTCAAGCGGGGGGGAGAGCTTACCATCTGCCTGCCGTGTACGTGTGTGAAGGGAAAATAAAAAAAATAAAGATGTCGGTTTTAAACCCTTTGCCTCTGGAAGACGTTTTAATGCGTGTTTCCCTGACTGCTGAAGTCTGAGGGGCCTGGCCCCAAGGTGTACCCGCCGGCACCGCAGGCCTCTCTCTCCTTAGCCCCCGGCCGGCGGCGGCTCGGCCTTCCCCCACCGTGCGGGGCCGCTGCCCGCCCTCCCGGCGGCGCGGAGGCCTGTGGGTAAGTCCCGCCGCCAGGTGACAGCTCTCGGCCGCCGCTGGGGCCCCAGCGGGCCGGGCTGAGGCGGCAGAGCCGGGCCTGGGAGGGGTCCGCTGCGGAGGGGCGTGAGTCCTCCACTCCGGCCGGGCAGCCAGACCCCCCGGCGGCCGGAAACATGGAGCGGGCGGCGGCGGCTGGGCCGGCGGTGGAGGGCGGTGTCGTGAACAGGAGAGCCGTGCGGGCGGCGGGGCCCGCGGCGGCGGGGGCCGGGTCGCGTCAGGCCAGCACGGAGACGCTGGACAGGTGAGCGGAGCAGGCAGCGAGGAGGAGGCGGCGGGATAGGAGGCTCCGGGTCGGAGGGGCGGGCCGCGGCCTGCCCTCCTCGCGGGGCCGGGTGGTTGCGGGCGCCCCTCGGCCCGCGGTTCCTGGCCTCGGGACAGCATCCCCCCCGCGTCCCCACATGGCGCTGGGGCCGGGCAGCCCCGGTGAGTGAAATCTGGGGGTTCGTTTCTGTGTGGCCGCGCGGGGTAACGGCAGATTTCCCGCGGGGAGGAACTGGCCCTTGTCAAAGTTTCCTGCTCGCGGTTGTGTATTTTTCGTCATTAACGTCAGCTCTTGGCGAAGGCTGGGGCTGCCTGCAGGGTTCTGGCCGAGGCGGGGGGTGTTGGGCAGTGCGTTGCCGCTTATCTTTGCCAGCTTCAGTGAGACCATCCTCAGATTTCAAGCCTTTATTCCTGGGCTGGTTTTGGTTTTTTTCAGGAGAGTGTGTGTTTCATCCGCAGAGCTGTCCCTGTCCCAAGGCAGCACCGCTGTCAGTGTCTGCAAGTGCGTGCCGTGGCTTCATGTCAGGGTGGCCATGGGCTAGCGGGTGCCACCGGGCCAGGCTGGCTGCGCGGGAGCCTGAGACAGATCTCACCGTGTCTGGTTCAGCCGTCCTATTCTTTAGAAGTCTCCAGCTGGAGGCAGGCATCACACCTGAATTTAAAAATATTTTGATGAGAAGTAGAAACTGTCTGAAATTGCGCGCAGATGTAAAATAGAGAAAAAAAAAAGAATGTACTTAGGAATCAGGACCAGGTTCCAGTCTCCATGTTCTCTCTCTTTTCTGTTAGGAGCAGCTGGAGTTTTACATCATTCTAATGAAGGCCGAAATCAAACATTACAACTTTGTTTTCCTTATTTGTGTACTATGTGACCTTAATTTTTGTCTGTCTTTCATGCCCTAATCTTGTTCTACCCTGGAAAAGTTATAATGTCCATTTGTCATATAACTTAATTTATTTGCCAATGTGATTTTACCTACGCTATGCTAACATGCATGACCTCAGAGGAGGCAGAAGGAAGAGGTGTGTGCTGGTATGTGTCCCTGTGTGGCAGGCAGTGGTAAGTCACATCGCTATGATCAGCATCCTATGGTATACTGACACATCCCAAAAAGCTGATCCTAGCAGACGGACTTGCATTCACATTTGTTTTCCTGATGGATGGCATTAACTTTGTTGATGTAGTGATTTCTGGTGGAGATAAGCCATAGAAAAATAAATAATTTTCTTAATTAATAAGTATATGCTTATTTGGAAACAAACCTAGGCGAACCCTAAAGAGATACACTTGGAATTAAGACATGTGAGGGAAGGAAAAATAAATGAGATCAGAAAAGGATTAGTGTGGACTTCATCTCATGCACTGTTCTACAAAACTTAGGTGAAAAGTTTCTTTAAGTGAATCTGGACTCAAGTTCAGCACTAACCTGAGAGGATATCTTAATTATTTGAGCAGGAATATGATTAGATGTGATTTAGTTGCAAAACAACATTTTGTAGTCTTGTACTGTGTAGAATTTTGCAGGTGGGGAGAGAGCTATGGAAATTACTGAAGGTTCTGAAAGAACTTTAGTTTCAGGTATGAAGTTGTTGTATGCATATTCACCTTGGATCTACCTATCTTAGCAGAGTTAATGTAAGAAAAGACCTCTAGTTAAGTAGTTGTCTATGCTCATCTTATCCATTATCCCACCCCCTTAATGTCCAAGTTTTGGTACACCTGGTGGGTGCTGGTTATGTGTATGTAGTTATTCACCATCACAGGATGCTCACGGAATCTAAAGCTCATTTACGAATGAATTCTAAAAATTAATTAGAATTTTCTTTCTGTATTTGACTTCCAAATAAGTATTAAATCTGTAGAAGAGTTTGAAGAAATGGCATTTATCTAAGGCGTCAGCTGAGGCTGCTGGGGCACTCAAGGGAACTCCCAGTTTCTCATCAGCTACTTTTGAAGCAGATCCAGTGGCTGGCAACACACTGTGTAATTGCTTGTCGCTCTCAATACTGTGTTATTTGTAAGCAGCACTAGTTCAGGTGACTGTTCTCAAAAGGCATCATCTGGGATTTAGTGCGATTCTGCTGTTTAGATGCTTTGTCTTTAGGGTTCTTATAAACACTGCACACTGCAGAATTCCTTGCTGTGGCATGGGGAGGCCTGTTCTGAAGATTATAAGAAAAAAAACAAGGCTAACTAGAAGTTACCCTTTAGAAAACATGTATTTTCTACGTTTAATATTAATAGAAAGTACAACAGTAACATAATTTAAAATTTAAATACTAGTATAAACTAATTTAATTTTGAGGATTACTGAATAATCAGGAAATAATATCGGAAAATCAGGAAAGCGTAAGGAGTTTCCTTTAACTTGACCAAATTCATTCCATGGATGGCTTTGAGAAAAAAATTACATGTGAATGATGAAAAAAGTTATACTGCATAAAGAAACCAACATTTTTTTAAGTTCCTAGGACCCTAAGGTCGCTGTTATGCTACTGGCAGCTCTACCGTCTCTGATAATATCTAGTAAAATTCTTTTCTCTAATTTGATCAGTGAAATAGTCGCATTCTGCCCACAAAGTCAGCTAATTTTTATGATGTTAGTGATCCTTTATGGTCTTGCTTTCTGGATATGTTCAGTTGCTATGTTATTCTCAATGTGAATTATTGCAAAATGATTTTAAATATTCTGTTTTTGTAGCCCGACTGGATCCCACGTGGAATGGTGTAAACAGCTAATAGCTGCAACCATTTCTAGTCAGATTTCAGGATCTGTCCCATCAGAAGGTGTGTCCAGAGACTACAGGGTAAGTGAAGAATGCATTGATTTGTTTAATATGAAAGAGGGAATGGTCAGGATTACTTACTACCTTGATTGTCAGGTGGTAAGTACCTTAGTGATCACTGAATGTTTCAGAACTCGAAACATCTCATTATGTGTAGGAGTCTCTTGAATCTGCTTTATTTTTTCCTTCAGTTTTAGAATAGTGGCATTGAAGCCTACAGAATAAAAATTGAGGGAGAGATGAAAGGAAAATTAAAAGTCAATGTTTTGAATAAAATGCCGAAAGTGAGTTGTCTTTTCTTTTGATTACTATGTAAAAAAAAATGTGGTAAAGTAGATGAATAGTTACAGGTTGAAATTGTTTCTAGTGTGTGTCATTCAGAGTACAGAACTGAGCTCTCCAGATTTCACAAAAAATAAATTTCATTTTTTCATGGGGTTGCACCACAGACAGAGAATTTAACGTTAAACAAACAAAAATCACCTTTTTTGTTCCATCCCAGCGACATTTTTGTCACTAAGGTGATAATTGCATAGTCTGGTTTACTTGTTAGGTTCCATTATGCTTTTTTTTACCCTGTTCTTTCCTGCTCATTTGCTATTTCCTGTGTGCAGCCAGACAACTGAACTGTCCAGAGTGGAGCAGACGCAGTTTTCCTTCTCTTGCAAATTGACAAAACTCACCTGTGTTTCAAGTCCCTTTAAGAAACCCAGGCTGCTGCTGCCCGGCTCCTTTATTCTTCCTAGATTTGAAACAGTTTCAAGGTCTCCATGGCCAAATGGAGACTTTTTTTTTTTTTTTTTTATTGTTTTTAACTAGATTTAAATTATTTCTAATATACTCTTGTGTTTTAAAAGTTTTTTATCCAGAAACAGCATGTTTTGGGTTCTGTCACAGCCAGTCAGATTCAGCCCAATCTTGGGGATGAATATACAAAATGTTTTTCAGCATAGTCTACTTAAAAATTCACTTCACAGAGTGTCATACTATCGGCACAGTCAGCAGTTTATACTCATAAAAAAGTGTAGCTCTTCCATACTATGGCAGCAGAATTGCAAATGCTTACTTTGGGTCAAGGCTAACATCTTTGATAAAACATTGTGGGAAACCTTGCATTACAGCTGTTGATGTTGTATTTGCCCTGTAGGTCAAGGACTTCATTTCAGTGTGTAAGCTTGGTGTTCAGTTTATCTGAGTTGGAACGCGTTCCTCTGAAATAAAGAGCACTTTTTAATTCTAAACAACCTCCTTGTCTATACCAGACTCGTTTTGGATGTTATTTAGCAGGAGTAAGTCTTTTAAGGTCTAATTAAAATTCTGCTTCATTCTCTGTTTCTTAGAAATGAAAGAAAAAATTGAAGCCTGGTGGTATTCAGAATTTTTGTGTATAAATTGTGTTTGGTATCATTGCATTGCTGTGATTTGAAATCTCATATTTGTGTAGAACATCATGTAATTTTTTACTCTAGAATATCTTTAGTTACATCCAGGACCAGTATCTTGTGCTTTAGGAGAAGGTTTCCTTTGCACTCGGCTTCTGCAGAAGTTCAGTGGTAGGATTAGTTGCTTAGTCAGTACCACTAACAGGCTGGGTTTAGTCATTATTACTATGAAATTCGTGTGCAGAAAGATAATGCCCTTTTATAACTCAGTTTCCCTTTGAGACATATTTCCCTTTTGGGAAACACTGATCAGTTTTCTGGATCTTCCTTACCTTTGGTTACCTCGAATTACTGCCTTTAGAGACTGTCTTACAGTAGCTCAGAAACTGCAGGTAGGGCCAGATGTGTGTATTTGCCTCTGCAACTGATGAGGCAGTTCTGTTGCTTTCTCTTGGATTTACCAAGAACTCACTGTTTTATTCTTTCTTTCATCCTTTTTATAGTATTTCAATCAGTATGTTTGCAAAAAATAGGTAAATATATCAATTTTTGTATCTAGTGGTGTTATTCTGTGTAATTTACCTTACTGGAATGTGGTTCAGGGGAGGGAGGAGTCAAATGTAAGTAATGGAGCTGCAAATGCAATCACCAAAACTGGAGAGCACTGAGTGAGCTCTTGCTAAACCTTCAGCAGCGTGATCTCACTGAGTTTGAACTCTGCTCTGTGTGTCTTCTCTGACATACTCTCTGCCTGGAGAGTATTCTTCAGTGAGGGGTTCATATACATGAAAATGGCTTGTGTTATAATAGCTGAAAATAGACACCTTCAGAAATCGAGAAGAATTGTCACCATCCTTGTTTTGCCATTTGAACCTAAAAGATAAGGTGGTTATACTTCATGGTTGTTATTGCAGGCTTATTGTCTTCCACCTAGAAGGATTACCAGGCTTTTTCTTCTCGTTTCACAGTAGCACATTGTAGCTGGATAAAACGGTGATTAGGAATGAATGTTTCAGAAGAGTGTTTGTTTCATCGCCAAAATGAAGTGGCTAGATTGTATCTAGACCAAAAACAATTCTGCAAATGAGAGCTACTAGATCTGCATAGTCTAGTTTTGTTCTTTCAAAATTCAGATATAATTAAAGTGTTTGGAAGTAGAGTTTTTTCTGAAAAAGTGATGAAGTAAGATATAATATCTTTAAGAAATCAAATCTCTGTGTTTCATTGGATAACATTTTATATTTTAACTAACAGGTGTACAGGAGGCCTGTTATACGGGTAAGATTACCTTTGGAGCAGTAAAACGGCCTCCTACCTGTTTGTCTTTTGTCTTATGTGAGATCTTGGTGTGTCTTTTCTTCATTAATGGTTTTTACAACCAGTCAGACCATTTTGCTATGCAGTGCAACAGCTTCTTTGCCATAGAAATGCTTTATATACATTACAATGTTTTTGTGAGCAATAAAAGTCAATGTGTACGAGAGCAATATTTTAAAATTATGTTATAAATATGCAATACTAACTTCAGTTTTATTACATTAATTTTGACAAAATGGATGCTTGCAACTGAGGCTTACATGCTTTGGACTACTCTGTTAGCAGCTCTAATGTGTTACCTATGCTAAAGAGTATTAGTGGTAAAAGTGTTACATCTTTGTCTATACTTTTTAAATAAGGCACCAATTCATGCTTGCCTTTCTACATGTTTTACCTTAATTGTTACCACACTGTAATAGGATTGCAAGTTAGGTTTGAAGTTAGACACTAGTGCAATGACCTGCATCTTTTTAATGATCATTTTGAGACTCGATCTTGCCCATTGTTCGTGGGAGATATAAAAGGGGCATGCCTTGTTTTCTTGTCCCTCTCTCTCAGTAACATTTATGGAGTGAGAAATGATCTGGATAGTGTTCTGACATTGTTCATGAAATGTGTCTAACACTTTTATTCAAACAAAAACCTCTTGTTCCATCTCAAACCAAGAGATGAAGTCTGAATGACTTCTTGTTCTCATCCATTGTTTACATATTTGGAAATGATGTGTTTAGTCCAATCATACAAATCCACAAGTTGGTCTTTTTTTCTTAAATAGATAGCTCTTGAAATAATTGGTCTGGGTTGAGTACCAAAAATTGATTGTTTTCGTTGAGTTTTTCATAGTTCTTTGTAAAGGCTTTGATCTTTGAATGATCTGTTGTGTTTCTCTATCTTTCATTTATTTAAAATCTTCTGGTGTGTTTTCTGATTGTCTTGGTTTTCTTCTAGAGATCACAATATCTGCTTTGTTTTAATTTCAGAAACAACATTTTTACGGTCTGAAATTTAACAGAATTCTACCAATACATAAATGTTAGGACAACTTTATAATTTTATATATAATATAATATTTATAATTTATAAATAAAAGGTTTTTTAATTAATTCTAATTTTTTTAACTTGTTGTAGAGTTCAAATTATCTGAAGATATCTGAACTACTTCTAAGATTTTCTTTTTTGAGGATTCTGTAGAAATACTTTTAAAAGAAAAATTGACTTCAGCAAACATTTGTAAATTTAGACTGAGGCTGGTTTTACAGTCTATCAAGTGAGAAGTTCTTTGCATGTGAACTGGGAATAATGGACTGTCATGAACACAATTTCTCTCCAGTTAATAAAGAAAGAAGGTGCAAGAACAAATTTGGCTGAATGTTTTAAAGCAATTACTTCATGTGACCCTATGACATTTGAGCTTCTCTCTGGAGTGCAGAGGGACCTTATGCTTATTAAAGAAATTTAATTAATATTCAGGATTTGCTGCCAATAGGGTGCAAAAATAAATTAACATAAAGATGTGGATTGTTTGCATAGTATACTACGAGGAGTAATTTTAGGTTCTGTGAAGTTACTGACTGGTTTTCCAGCAGCAATACAGAAGTTGCTGGAAAAATATGTGAAACCATAACACTGAAAGTTCAATTAAAACATGTTTTACCCAGTAAAGCATTTTTTAAATTGTCTAGATACTTCTATTTGATGTCGACCTATTTTTTCCTTAAAAGATTGCATGAGTTTTCCCCTAATGCTGCCATTGCAAGCTGTACTCAATTCCTTCTATTAATAAGCATGTGACATATTTTGAATTCATTTCCTTCGCTATAAGGTTGTTTGTCTTAAAAAGACAGTACATACTTTTATGTTCTTATCTGCCAGCACTGACTCTTTTGTGATAAAGGGAGTACGTTTTTCATTTAGTCTTGTGCCAAATAACATTGAAAGGATAGTGCTAATAGCTTGGATTCTTTTCTGTGGAAATTTGTTTGTGCCAGAAGTGGAAGATTTTAAACAGCTAAACTGGAATTAAAATGTATACTGTCTTTTTAAGGAAAGAGGAAAAAAAAAAAGCAAACAAACATAAAAAAAAAGATTCTGTCCTTTCACCTGTTATCTGCATGTTTTTTCCTGTTACCTCTCTCTTGCCCTACTGCTGCCTCATGCAAAGCAGGAGATTCAGGATGGACACAATGGCTATCATTCTGAAGCAGAACCTGATCAGGTGGCAAGTTTTACTCATCTTTCATTCATTAACTGTGTAGCAAGGTACTATGTACTAGTTTTTGTGCAGTACATAGAAGTCTTCTATTTCTAAGAGAATGGATAGAAAGCATTTAGTGTGTTAACTGGTTATGTGCTAGGTAGGGTTTTCATGTAATGTCATGTAGTTTAGAATGTAACACTGCACGTGAGCCCCTCTCTGACCAGCACATCGCCCGTCCTTCTAAGTTTGTAAGTACCGGCTAATTCTCTACACATCGTCATCTTTTGCAATTAGGTGCTGAATATAAAAGTTTTGTTAGTTTCCAAGAATATCTAAAGCCAAAGATCAATTTAAATATATGTAGACATTATTTATTAGTGAGGGCTTGGGATAGTTTGTTTGGAGGCAAACAGATTCTACCAGTTATTTGTATATGGATCTGAGCTGTAATACAAGGAAAGAGTTATTTGTTTGCTGGAACAGAGACCACAATATTTATTCTCACTCCAGGATGTAAAAAATTGAAACCTTAATATCTCATCATTTTGATCTAAGAGAGATCAATTTCTCACATGGTCTTTAAAAGCCCCAGAAACCCTTCTGTTCTTAATTAAAATCTTTAGTACATTGTAAATCTTGGCCGCCAACGAAGGACCGAAAGGGTTAATCTTGTATCACTCAGGAATGAAGCCATTTACCTAAATGAAAATTTATGGAACTAACCCTTATTTAAAAATTCCTAATTGTTCTTCTATATTTCATTATTACTTCATTCTTAATCTAACCTTCTGGATCTGAAATTCCTATAATGGACCTCTTCAGTAACCTGTGGCATTCTCAGTAGGGTATTGATTGAAATAGAGCATCATAGGGGCTTCTGACTTCTTGCTATCAGAAATACAAAGTTAAAATGTTAAACAAATGAAGCATCTGCCATATAATTCTCTCAGGTGAAAATACTTACTATTAAATAAACAACATTTAACAAAACAAAGAAATTTAATATGATCTTTAAAATGTTCTCAAGTAGAACCCAAATACCCAAAATAACACCAACATTTAGCAAAAGACTAACAAACTATTAATTACAAATTTGGGCTGATCTTATTGTTCATATTTTTGTATGCTATATGTAGCTAGCATGCGAAACTAATTGTTGCATAAATGCTTTGTTACTAATATGTTACTTGTATGTCTGTGCAATATTTATAATTTATAAATTTTGTGTTTGGTTTGTGCTTTTTTTTTACTGTGGTACTGTTTAATACACTTGTGCCTTGTAAAAAAAGATACACTTCTTGTGGTCCAGTAATCTGGTAGTAAAAGCACTTTGCATCAAAATGTATCAATGTAGTACAGATGGACAGTGAGATTTACTCATGGTTTTGGATTTCTGCCAGGCACTGCGGGATGGGAACAAACTAGCACAGATGGAAGAGGCTTCACTTTTTCCTGGAGAATCAATCAAAGTTATTGGTAAGCATACCATTGAGTACTACATCAAATACTTAAATCACTAGTTTATTTATTTAAAAACAGAATATTATTTCCTTTTGACTTTTGCTATGTTAATTTAATACCATTTTAGATTAGACTCATTTGATCTGGGTTTCCTTTTTTTTGTCTTTTAAATCCAAATGTAGGAAGGAGAAATCAGTTCCTGAGGATGATTTGCTCCATATAGATGAATCTTTTTTTTTTCAAGGATTAGTTTGTTCCATACAGGTGTATGGATTGTATTTCTGCTTGTGGATGCTAAGAATAATTCATAGACTCAAAAGCCTCAAAATTGTGATAGCAAAAAAGATGAAATTATGGAAAACAGAGTTTTCAGTTCTTAATGAGGTTTATTTCATTAAAGCCTGTGACAGGCTCTGCATTAACAGTGCGGTGCATGACTATAAAAGAATACTAGCTTTTTGAAATAAAAGTGAAAATGAAGCTGTGGGCATATAACTGATTTACTTGGAGGTCTGTTGTGTACACACCAGTAATTTCCCACTCCAATGCTCTCTCTGAGGTGCATGTGGGAGCATTGTACCCAAGGGCAGGGACCAGAGCCCTGCAGCTGTATCCCAGTAGGGAGCTTTGTTACCTGCCTGTCCTTACTGCTCCCAGCCAGCCTGAGCCCAGCCCCAGCCCCAGCAGTGGGACTGAGGAATCTGCTTCTTTTCATTGCTGAGATAAAGGCAGCTCTTTCAGTCCCGGCAGCATCTGAAGACTAGGCTTTCATATAGAGGTCAAGCACCAAAATCTTATGTAACTACAAAAATCTTGCTATTTTTAAATGGAAATAAATTTTTATGGAACAAATGCCTATAATAGTAAAACAAAGCTGTAATTGGTCTGTTTTCCAGCTAAAGATGTTATGTATATCTGTCCATTTATGGGAGCTGTCAGTGGTACACTAACAGTGACGGACTTCAGAATGTTTATCAAAAGTGTGGAAAGGGTAAGACTTCATTATCTATCTGCATATTGTTTCGGGTAGGAATGTTTCTGAAGTAGATTTCAGAAAGTGACACGTTTGATGTAAGTGAAGTATGATGTTCCACAGCAATCTATTGAACAGGAGTTATAGCTGACTGTAATGAAACATACATGAATATTAGTTTATGTTCCTCCTAAGGTAACAAAATCCATTTGTTTCATCTACAAATTTCAGGATCCACCTTTTGTTGTTGATGTGCCTCTTGGAGTCATAAGTAGAGTTGAAAAAATTGGAGTACAGAGCCATGGAGACAACTCATGTGGTATAGAAATAGTTTGCAAGGTATGGGATGGTAGAGATTTATTCATATTAAAGTATTTTCATTTCATTTTTCTGTAAGAGGAATCTGCATGCACATGTGCTGTTTTTCTGCCTGATCAGTTCCCTGTATTTTAACCATTCATTTAGATAATGTATTTCAATTCCTCTTACGATCCTTGCAGTCTTAAACACTTCTGTCTTTTGTCCCAAGAGTAAATTCAAAAGAAAAATACCTATTTTTATGATATCTAGCAACTCTTAATGATGATTCTAGTCATCTGATGCGAACACTTACAGAACTCTCTTCTAATGTGGGTGGGATTATGATGGTAACTTAGTGCTACATACATGCCTTCCTTCAATCAAATTTCTTTTAACTGCTTTTTTTTTTTTTGATTTATCATAGAGTGAAATAATGTGACTTATTTTTGACAGGATATGAGAAACTTGCGGCTGGCCTACAAACAGGAAGAGCAAAACAGATTGGAGATTTTTGAAAACCTTGTAACACGCGCGTTTCCTGTTTCTAATGGGCTGGTAAGTCTTAAGATGTAGAGAAAGCTGTCACCAGCTCTCCTCATTTTGGAAAGTGTAGTTGTGGAAATACAAGGGCTTTGTAAAAACATTGACATGTAGATTCAAAAATCTGTTACAGAGCATGCATGCTACTCTGACTCCATTACCTTTTTGCATTAATTCCTAGAAAGTTATGCTATGTCCTGCTGTCAGTGAAGTTAGCTAATTTGTACATAACCTTTGAGATCTAGATTTGCCTAGATGTTGCTCTTTAAAAATATGTATGTATTGACTCTTACTTTCTGCAGTAGATAATTCAGCCTAGGAGGTTCTATCTAAAACAGCAAATAGGTGCAATTAGTCTTTTTATTAGTTAGCTGCAGAATGCTATTTCAGTTGCTTGTATGGGAAAGGAACTGGTTAGGAGCTAGGAGACCAATTTTCTCATCCTGGCTTTGCCATTGATATGTTATGATCACGGGAGAGTAACTTCAGCTCTCTCTGGCTGTTTCCTATCTTGATTTTATTAAGAGAATGAAAGAAAGAAGAAACTGTCTTTTATTTTCCTTCTTGCACAGTGCTGTCCAGTCTTGACTGAAGGTTTTATGACTGCTGTAAAGAGTTTTAGAAGTGTTACATTTGAATTATTACAAGGTTCACTGTTTTGGAGCTTATCGTGCATACAGCCCATCAGTAATTTTTGTATTTGCTTTTTCTTTAGCCTCTTTTTGCATTCAGCTACAAAGAGAAGTTTGCTGTTAATGGCTGGAAAGTGTATGATCCAATGTCAGAATATAAGAGGCAGGTAAGTTACAGAAGTGCTTGGTGTATTATTTTTTTTTCTCCATCTCCCCCAGAGCCATTTAAACAAGAAAAAAAGTAGCAAAGAAAACTCAAAATTTTAAATTTTAACTATGTATGGAATCTAGATCTCATGTTTAGATAATAAAAAGCAAGTGGCCTGACTTTGAGAGTGTTGAGTGCCTGCTGAAGTTGATGGAGATCACAGGTGCTGAGTACTTAAGCAAATTGTCTTAACATGCATTCTTAATTACACATTTTCCAAGTGCTGTTGCTAAAAAATACAGGCTTTATAAAAATTTGATTTTGAATAAAAAGCATTATACAGATAGTAACTATGGTTTGTCATTTTAAGTCTACAGCTTCCTAGTTGCAAAAGCATTTTTATTTCACTAGATGATCACTTTTTACCTGAGTGTGCAGCCTATTCAAATGATTATTTTGCATATCAGTTTTAAAGATAATAGAGAGGAAAGACTTTCAGTGTTTTGGTTTATGTTTCAATATGAAGACCTAAGTTTATAGTTTATTAAAAAGGAAAACGTGGGCACACTTTTTTTAAAAAAGTATGTAGCATATAAAATTTTTCATCACCCCAAACTCGTGTATGTAAAAGTCTAACCTGAAAAATACAAAAATGTTTTGTTTCCATACAGGGCTTGCCCAATGAGAGTTGGAAGATATCCAAAATTAACAGCACCTATGAGCTTTGTGATACATATCCTGCTATTCTTGTTGTGCCAAGCAGCGTAAAGGATGATGATCTCTCAAAAGTGGCAGCGTTTAGAGCAAAAGGCAGAGTTCCAGTAAGTGAAACTTTTACAAGGAGATATAAGCGCTCTGTAAATTTGTAGCTTATAAGAGATTGTCACAGTTGGTTTAGGCTTCTTCCTAAGGGCCATCTTCCTTTCTGAAAGTGGGGGGGAGGGCAAAGACATAATTGGGCTCAATAGGTTTAGAACTGAAGAGAACAAATCAAATGTGAGTCAAATTGCTCGGTTATTTTTGTTTGGGGTTAATACTTTTAAGCCATGGTGGTATCTGATGCTAATTCACATATTAACTGATCAGTGTTCTGATCTGGTGTGGAATGTGTTACAGCCATAGCGGTTTTCTTGAGAACAGACAAATTTTGCAAGTAGCATAAGAACTGCTTTAAATATGTTAGAAGGTGACAGTTTTCATGCTATAGATCTGCTTAGCAAGATAGTGTACAGTCCGTAGACTTCCACATGGAAGTTTTTCTTCTTTCATTGCTCTTTTGTTTTTTTCTCATTGGTAAGTTGCAGTAGCAGGCTTAGTTTTTATTTGAAATAAAAGCTGTTTAGTGGAATCACTTTGTATTTCAAGCAGAGATTTGGTATGAGCAGTGCTAGTGTGATGTCAATGTGGTTTTGCATCAGCTGGTCCTTAATTTGCATTTGTTGATTTGCCAGGAAATAATGTCACGTAGGTGGTGTGATTGTCAAATTGCACTCTGGCCTGTTGCTTTTATAGTAGTATAGTAAACTGAAATAATTTTCTTTTATTCCAGGTATTATCCTGGATTCATCCCGAGAGCCAAGCAACAATAACACGATGCAGTCAGCCATCAGTAGGCCCTAATGATAAGCGTTGCAAAGAAGATGAAAAATATTTGCAGACAATAATGGATGCCAATGCTCAGTCACATAAACTTATCATATTTGATGCCAGACAGAATAGTGTTGCAGATACAAACAAGGTAGGTTGGTACCATCACTAGCATGAGTAGTTCTATCTTTATTACAAGGCTGAAAATTGAGTGAGAGATGATGATGAGAACTTGATGTTGAAAAGAGATTAAAAAGGGTCTCTAAAGAGGGCATGGAAAGGAAGGTAAGTTGCTTGTAGCATTTTGGAAAGGCCAGCAAGGATTGAAGACATATGTGAGAAATGATGCAGTAAAGCCCAGAGAAGACCAAATGTTTCAGTAGTAAAAAGGGGAAGGTATATTAAATTCACCTTATCAATTGTATTATCAAATTGACCTTATTACAATTAGAATTTCTTTCACCTAAAAATGACCCTAGTGCTTCTTAGGAAAACAAAGGCAAAAAATATTTTTTATCAGTGCTAAAATAATCCTTTATCTCAGAAAATCCTGAAAGCTGCCTAAAATAACTCTTTTGACTTTATACTGAAGTCCTGTACATGTTCTTTTCTTCATCTGTTTTTACTTTTTGAATGACAGGCAAAAGGTGGAGGATATGAAAGTGAAAGTGCCTATCCAAATGCAGAGCTGGTCTTTCTGGAAATTCATAATATTCACGTAATGAGAGAATCCCTGCGTAAACTTAAAGAAATAGTTTATCCTACGATTGATGAGACTCGGTGGTTATCAAATGTGGACTCCACGCACTGGCTGGAATATATAAGGGTAAAATACTTTAGATGAGAGAAATCAATTGTTTTTTTAAGCCATGTTTTTAACTTCCATTTCTGAAAATATTATGAAAATAATGTCTAGATTTGAACACGTTACTTTGATCAGGATACTTTTGTAAAAAAGCTTAATTTTTAAATGATCACATAAAACATAGCATTTTAAGCATTCACTAATAACTTTATATTTCCAGTTTTATGAATTGGTAGCTAATGAGTTAATTCCTGATAGCAGAATATCATAGTGAGTGTTGGACAATGTTTTATTTTCTTGAGAGGGAATGTTTGTGAACAGTCCAGGGTTATCCCTGCTGTTTGGAAGAATGCCCTGGGAACTTCAGATTGTATTTGAACAACTGCCAAAGGGACTTGACTGTAAATTCTGCAGTCTTTCTCATCCTTCCCTCCTTCAATGTAGTGATGGTGTTTCAAGAGTTGAGCACCTACATTTTCATGGACTGTTTATAGTCAGTGCTCTACTGGGTTATAATCTGCTCCATCACTTAACATAATATTAAAATAATTCACTACTATACTCAGTTTTACAGTCTGTTTCACTAACCTCTGAAAAGCTTTTAGAATAGATTATCTCATTACCACATTCATTCTCCTGTTTATGATGAATATGAATGGAATAGAATTTGATTTATTAGCAACTGGCTCAAATGTCACTCATGCAAAACATGGTTGGGATTGTTCATTAGTTTTACTCTCTTATAAACTAGTCCTTGCTAACTGCTGCAGGAGAACCAGTAGAGGGAGCAAACAAATTAAGAATTAAGCAAATTTGATGATCTTTTGGGAAAAGTTTAATTTTTTTGTTCTTTTGAATTTGTACTGTTTCAAACAGGGTTGGTAATCTTGAATATGTGGAATGGCCTTAAATATAATAGTTTATTTTTAGAAGTGGGCCTTTTAAAATTGTTTGGGCCAGTGGTCATCTTTCATTGACATTGACTTCACTGGGGTGCCTGGGTTTAGATGGTGCCAGAAGTGGACATTGAAATTCCAGTGTAAATTTGAAATTTGAAATTCAGATTTTGTAATTTGAAATTCCATGTAAATTATTTTAAAGAGTTGACACACATGTAAAATTCTTCATTAATCTCTCCCTTATGTGATACTTCCTGTTACGGTATTGTAAGCACAAACTGTACCCAGGTTTCTTAAAAGCTGACGTTACTGTGTTAGCAGTGTTGATGGTATCTCCCTATGCTTTTATCCAAGCACTGCTTGCCTTTCTTGCCTATTTGATTTGACTTGTAATAGCAATTAACAAATCCACAGCTTTAATGTATCTTCTGTTTTCTGGGCTCAGACCAGTGAGATTGCATCCCGGCTCAATGCGACGCATTATTGGAAATTCATCTTTCTAGCATTGGGTACCCACAGCACTTTGAAGATGGTCCAGGAGCATCTGGGGAGGCACCAGTAGCATTCTGTGTGTGTGAAGACAGTAGTGACAGCAGGAGTAGAGTCACTCGGTGCTTTTTGCACACCCAGGATGTTTCCTCACGCGCCCCAGGGTGTTTTAGTCTTTCCGGGTAGAACTTGTGCTATTAATTATTTTTAAACCAATTTAATTTTCAAAAGCAATCCAAAGCCAGTTATTCATTCAGAGCCCTAACTGAAATACTCTGATGGTTGCAAAGTTTTGAAACATCTATAAAGAATAATAGTAGTTTGTGAAGGAAGCTATTTTCTAAAGGCTTTTGTCCAAAGTAGAATAAAATGGTTCACCTACTCCACAGATATTTCCTGAATTAATAGTAGCTCCGTTTTCTTTCTCCCATTCTGTTCCTCTATCTGCTCTATCCTTTTAGTCTCAGCTGTACTCCTTCAGAGGCATCTGTGTTCTCATTAGAACAATTTAGAGCAAGCTTTTGCATACCTGTACCTTATATAGATTAGTTTTCTCTTTTTATTGAAAATCAAACTGTTTTTTAGTGCAGGAACTTTGTAACTGAGGTAATTGGCAATTAACTAGTTCAGACCACAAGCTCTGTTATCCCATAGAAGCTTTTATATTATTTCCTGTTATTTCCATCCTGGCATCCTTCAGTTTTACCATAAAAGTTATACTCGGTGAAAGATATAATTAGTGCAAATGGTCTCTAAAGCATGGTTCTTGAAATAGCTTTGAAGACTGGTCTTGCGTACAGCTACTGCAGTGGATGCTGGCTTTCTTGCTTCCCAGAAGATGGTTTTACATGCCTGAGAAGGGAAAAATACAAGTATTTTGCAAGATTCCATTTTCTGCTGTTAGAAGTCAGAATGGGAACTTCTTCTGTCGTGGTGTTTTTTCACATATTTTTCAGTGCCATGATAGGTCATGTTATAGAGATGTATCTTCAGAGGAGAGAGATTTTTCAGGTTTTCTAAAAAACTACAGACCAACATAAGAGAACAAGAGAAGGTTTTTTTTTGTGGGGGAGAAGAATAACAAGTTCACACAGGTGATCTCAGTCCTGTACTATCTGTGTCCTTTGCTCTCCTGCACACTGTTAATGGTCTGCTCAGGGGTTGAATACGAGGTGTAGTTCCTGCACCAACACATTAGCATAGGCTTCCAGCCAGGGGTTTCTGGGGTTTGGGGGGCTGTATTTTGATTTAGATTAGCTGGATAGTTTTTCCTTTTCTCTAAACTTAGCAGTTGAAAACTGAAAGCTGAGGAACAAAAGAGTGATTTTTTACTGTGAAAATGAACTTTGAAACCATTGAAACTTCAGCCTTTGGAATAGGTTACAGCATTTGTGTCTTTTCATCATGATATGAAATTTCAGATCTAATTTAGAGAAGGGGTTCCCATATTCTTTTGTTATGTGCTACTAATAATGGAGAGCTGGTAAGAACTCTCTCCTGGACAACAGAGTGCACAGGTTTTGTACCTCTAGGATTAGGCATCCCACTATCTGGAAATTTCTAATTTAAAGTGATGTTATCCAGATAATTAATCTGAAAATTTAAAATATATTAACCTTAAGAATCTAAAGTTATAACTCTTTTTTTGATAGAGTTTTGGTTAGTATTTAATATGCTTATTCATTTTTGTTTATTTAAGATGCTTCTTGCCGGAGCAGTAAGAATCGCAGATAAAATTGAATCTGGTAAAACGTCTGTAGTGGTCCATTGCAGTGATGGCTGGGATCGAACGGCACAGCTGACTGCACTAGCTATGCTTATGCTGGACAGCTATTACAGAACTATCAAGGGGTTTGAAGTTCTTATAGAGAAAGAATGGATAAGTTTTGGACATCGATTTGCAATGGTAAGCTGGAAGATTTACTGTACAGTTTGTGCGCCTTCAAGACTTTTATTTTGGATAGCATGTTTTCTCACAGTGCTCTGCTACATTTTCATTATTTCCTCTGGTGTCCTTCTTTTAATGGTGTGAGTGTGGCAGAGAATTGGGACCTGCTCATTTTTAACAGGAAATCTGTGTTTGAGGTATAATATAAAAGAAATAAGAATTAAGTGGCCTGAACGTAGTGGTTAAAAAAAATCACATGACTTTTTTATGAGGAAGGATTGTAACACATTGCTTCATCTTTAGCAATCTTATAAATGGAGAAACAATGAAAACAATTAAGGTGTATAGAAGGTAAAATTGCTGGAACCATTACTCTGATTTAAGGTCAAAGTGTTTGTTTAACACATGGGCTAGTGGGGAATTAGGACATAAATTATTATGACATTTTGTGGGCTCTGACTCAAGATAGTTTAGGAGAGATGGCATGCAATTATGGCAGGTGCATACGCAATAATTATTGTTTCAGTACAGTCTTAGTAAATACCTACCAGTTTGACCCACTGTTAGAAGTAAATGACTGTGCAGTGATAGATGGGGAAACAGCTGGCACAGCTTTGTTGACTGAGTGTCTTTCCATCTCTGCTAAACCACAAAGGCATGTCTGTAAGTGAATATTGGGATGCATTTTCAGTAGTTGAAAAATTTAGGTTAGTATTATGGAAGATTTGCTTATCTGGCTCATTGTTGGAACATATTTAAGAGTTACTCAGCTTTAAAGTGTTGGGATGGTCCTGTAAATACACCAGAGTGAAATGAAAAATTTGTTTTGACTTTCAGCGAGTAGGACATGGAGATGATGATCATGCTGATGCAGACAGATCTCCAATTTTCCTTCAGTTCATTGACTGTGTTTGGCAAATGACAAAGCAGGTAAGATGCTTAGGAGTGAATTTCTATGGGGGCCTTAGTCTCTATCTTGGAAATGTATTCATGTAGAAGCACACATTCCTGAAGTTGGTCACGCTGTGGCTGCACCATGCATAAACAGGGAAACTTTTTGCTCAAAGTGAGGTACAAGGAGTTAGAGTAGAAGTATTGACTTGACGCCAAAATACTTTTTGTTTAAAACAGGCTTTTCAAATGACTCTGATCACGTAAATGAGGGCTATTGATGAGATAAATGATTTGCATTGGAGTTTCACTGGTGGTGTAAATGTTCATATGGATTTATATTGTCCTTAAGAAATGGCAAAAATCCAGGCTGATTGTGAACAGAGGGGAGAGGGTTCTTCCATGTGTGTCTCAGATGTGAAATGTAAGTTAATATTGGCATCATTGTGCGTTTTTAACACACTCCTAACACACAAGCCTATTT
The DNA here is from genome assembly GCA_004320125.1 of Scolopax mira. NCBI lineage: Eukaryota > Metazoa > Chordata > Aves > Charadriiformes > Scolopacidae > Scolopax > Scolopax mira. The sequence continues at coordinate 121,588 of BJBW01009817.1, forward strand.
TCAGGTTTCTCAGGTCAGCCTTTTTGCTTCCAATACTGCTTTTACCTCTGGGCCTCTGGGTCATGTCCCCTCCACCCCCACACTCCTTTGTTTGTTTTTTTTTTCTCCTTGAAGCCTAACATAGATCTGTGCTTTTGTGGTAAAAGCAATTGTACTGAAGTCTGTATAGTATGTCATTTGTTTTGAAGAGAGGAGGGTAACAGGCTGGTTCCATATGAGACTAGCACTCCCAGATCTTCTACCTTAGTCTTCTTGTTCTGAACATGGTTTGTAAAAACTTACATCATAGTTTCCAAAACTTGTATTCAAAACAGTTGTCTTTGGAACTTTATGAAAGTTCCCTGCTGTTATACTGGGCCCTTATCCAGAGTCCCTTGAAGATGTTTTCTTTCTGTATATCTGTATTTCAGCATTAATGTGCTGTTTAGTATGGCTGGATGAAATAGATGAAAAATTTTGCCCCTCTCTCAAAGGAAGGCTAATAACAATAGCAAGGAGAAGCAGTTCTAAACACCTGGTAGGAACAAAAGTCCTCTGGGGAGATACTTAATTGAGAGCAGCCTCTTCTATTTTTGTGATCTCCTTTGCTGCCTCCTATTTCTTGCTATAAGTAGTGTAGTTCCCTCTAGTTCAAAAAAAAAAAAGACAAGGGGTAGGCGGCAGGAATCTGTGAAACATTTTGCCAATACCACATCTGTTCAAAACCTGGATCCAGAAACTCTTCTGAAATTCACGAACAGCAGTGGCATTGAAAAATCATTCATGCTGCAGCAGGAAAAAAATCTTTTGAGAGTTCTTCCTACTTATTTTTATTTTTCAGTTGACTTCAACATCTAGAAAATAGATTTGAGGATTGTGATTACCTTGACATGGCCTTATGAAAACCAGGATTCTATTTTATCCCTGTGTAGATCACTTGCTCGTAAAATACTGCTAGTTTTGTGCTTTAGAATCCATGGTAAACATATGTGAAATGCTCCAAAAGCTCAAATAAGTCTTAATGACTGTGGGAGGGTGTAGGGCTTGGGTTTAGGCATGGGCTCAAAGCAAGCAAATTTTCTCTTTTGGCTTCCGAGGGTTACGTTCTTAAAACCATCAACTTAGTACAGTGAGAGAATCTCTAACTTCCCACTAAGATGCAGATTTCCAGAGAGCTTCAGAGAATGAAACTTAATTGCTGACAGCCTTGTATTTTCCCTTGTTTTTTTACTGTCTTCATGACACACAAATGCAGCAATAGAGAACTTGAGAGCTCTCAAGTACATTGGTATCAGATCTTAATAAAAAAAACATATGGTGATTTCCCCCCCTTTGTGAGTAAATTCTGGTAATTTTGAATAGCAGATGACAAATCAGAAAGGCCACGTGTGATCTGATGAGATACTGATGAAAATGAAACATCTGTAAAATTTGCATGTAGCATTGCAGCTCAAGTAGTACTTTCTACCTTCCATGCACGGTGCCCATGTAAGGGGAAGGTATGTTTAAAGTGGGAAGAAAGTTGCATCCTCCTTGTTTACTGGGTGTCATCTGTTGCCAGAGATGCATTTTTCACTAGTTTCAGTAGCGTACTCTGTTATAATATCTAGTGTTCAGTTAACCTGATTCAGTCCAATCCCACAATCATAAAACTATTCCACAAAGTATTTGAACTTTAAATATTGCTGTTGTACAGAATGAGCAAGTTTATTTTGCATCTGAATCAGACACCACTTGGCAACGTTAGACTTTAAACAAGAGAATTCTTCGTTTAAATAACTCCTTTACAAAAATTGCAGACAACTCCAGCAGCATCAAGTGGGAGATTTTAATGACCCATGTGTTCTCTCACAATTAGTGGATTTGACAAGAAGTAAATTTTCATTTGGGGAATTTTTCCACCTGAATCTTCAAACAGATGCTAATGGGCTTGGAACTACAGAGGAAAGCATTTTTAGGTCAGTGATTTTTCAGCAGCAGTAATAGAAGCTTTACAGTCTTGATACATCAGCTCCAACAGTACAACTCTTGTATCCAAAGACAGGGTTTCAATAAAGTGCTATCACTTATTAATAAATTAGTTGGAGTGCAACCACTGATGTATGGAATTTTGAATATGCTTCACTGGATTGGAATAGTTGGCATCCATCTGATTAGTATGGACCTGCCACAGCACAGAACCCTAATGTGACAAGGCTCATTAAGTGCTTTCAGTTAAAGAGTCCCTTTAGGAGAGGCTTTGTCTTCGAAGTTATTTCCAAATATCATTTTAATCCTTTGCAAATTATTTTTGCTCTCTGTATATGATTGCTGCTTTGGGCTGGATGCAGGAGACTGAGGTTTGAGACCTGATAAGACTTGGTTCCCTGCACCTGCTGCTTTTTTAAAATCATAACTGCATTGTATTGTAATTGAGTTTTGTAATGATTTCCTAGAGAGAAGGAAGTGCTGTAAGTGGTAACTTTGGAACATGACTGAAAAAGAGAATTTGATAATCTTAAGTTCCTATGTGTTTTATGAAAACAAATGGCCAGGTGATTGGAAAGAGGCCAGTGAGTTGAGAGATGAGCCCCAGTGTGGTAAACTCAAGGGGTGAAATGGAGAAAAGTGACTTACTTGGGGAGAAAGTGAAAGGAACATTTTAAGTATAAGTTAAGAACATTGTACATGCAGTAGTCTTTATTATCTTATTTATTGCATGTTGGAATAGGAAATAAAACTCTTCAATGTCATCATCTTCTTTTTTTTTCCCTAAAATGCTGTGTTGTCCTGTGTAACAAGAGAAATAAAGCACATATTGAAGACAATTTGGGGTGGGTTAGAGCAGAATACTGCTAGAGCTCGTTAAAATGGATTGCTTTGTGTCACCAGTTTCACATAAGCTAATGTTTCTGTGTTTGTATTCTAGTATTGTTGCATAATAAATGTAAGGTTTGTCTCTGAGGAGTATTTATAAAGAAGTATGTAGGTGAAATGTATTATTGCAATGGGAGTTACTAAAGTTGCTAAGTTTTGCTGAAAATAATCACTAAATAAGAAAAAAATATTATCTGAATCTTTTGGTTATTTCATATGACTGAGTTTCTTCCTTTCTACACTGCTTAAAATAAAGTTTAAAGTAATTTTACCAATTTTTTTATTTCAGTTTCCTGCAGCCTTTGAATTCAATGAGTTATTTTTGATCACGATTCTGGATCACCTTTACAGTTGTCTCTTTGGCACTTTCTTATGCAACTGTGAAAAAGAGAGATTAAAAGAGGTAAATAACTAGTGTAATACACACTCTTAATTTGTTGATTTTGTATGAAAAAGCTTAGAGTACAAGACATAAGAACACTTGAGGTATGTTTTGGGATACATTTGTCACATAGCCTTAAAAGACAATTCAGGCATGAAATTTTGCAGTATGAGAAATATATACTGAATGTCCTGCTGTTAAATGAGGTGGCACTCATTTTTTTTTTAGTCATTATCTAATCAGGGCTTTGAGGGTTTTAGAAAGTCCCCTTTCAGATATTTCTAGCCAACATGTATTTTAAATAAATTATCAAATTATATTAGCATTTCTTTCACTATTTCCAAAGGAACTCATATGGGTGACTTTGCAGGTCACTGTGGGACATAACTAGGTGGAACTTACAGTTGAAGACTGTGGAAATTTAAAATATCTAAATGAATGAAGCTAGGGCTCAATGAAATACTTTAACTTTCGGTGAAAAAAATAAACGTGTTAGTTTTCCAAGTCCACTTTTCCTTATGTTTGGCTTTGTTGTTTTTAATACTTCTTATTTTTTAAAGAAAGTAACAATTCCTTGCCATATTTAGCTTTGCTTTTTTTTTTTTTTCTTTTTTTTTTCTGGTTTATCTCTACTGCTTCTGTAGGGAAAAAACTTGCATGTAAATACCACAAGATGGAGCTGAATAACACATTCTTAGTAAATGCAGGGTTTCCAGACAGCTTTCTTTCATAATTGAACAGTCAGATGCAATTCTCAATAAAAAAATGCAATTTAAGACACAGCAGTAGTAGAAACACAAGCTTTACTACACTGAAGGACTGTAAAATTGCAAGACGAATCTGATGTAAATTCAGATTTCCAGTCTTTGATCTAACTGTGATTATGCTGATCACATTTAACATAATACAACTTTCAGAAGTGCAAATAAAGATAGAATCGATATTTTAAAGCATAATATCAATTGATAGGAACAAACAGTGTGAGTGGAAGAACTGAATAATTATTTTTCACAGATGCTTTTTTGGATCTTCCAAACTACATATCCCTTCACTGATTTTTCTTGTCAAAGCCAATTTAATTATTTTTTTTTCAGTTGGTCAGTGTGTAACCATATATTTAAGTAGCTTCTAACATTGATGTAAGTTATGAGCAGTACAGTTTTCTTTTGCTCAACTGGACCTTAGTGTCTTTGAAAATAGAATGCCTGAATCTCCTTTCTCAGTTAGCCTCAGACCAGAGTAAGTGTTCAAATGTTTTGCTGAAGTTTTAAGGCTGTTCAACGATCAGCTACACAGGTGTTCTCAGAGTGCAATTTTCTGGTAGATGAGGTAAATTTCACAGACCAAATTACTGATATGTAGATATTATCCTCATATTTTAAGGTTTTACAGTCCATATAATTAATTATTTTAATATTTTTTTTCCAATCAGGAGGTAAGCACAAAGACTGTATCGCTGTGGTCCTACATAAACAGCCAGTTGGATGAGTTCACAAATCCTTTCTATGTAAACTATGAAAACCACGTCCTGTATCCTGTTGCCAGTTTGAACCATTTGGAACTATGGGTAAACTACTACGTCCGATGGAACCCACGGATGCGGCCTCAGGTATGAGCTTTCACATAACTTTTATAGTGAAGGTTACAGAGATTTTTTGAAAAGATTATTTTTCATAGTGTCAAATGCAGCTTAAAGTTTCAAAAGGGACTCATCTGTTGCACATATTTCAGCTGGTAGGGAAAAAGGTGATTTTCTTAAAAAAGATATAAGGTGTTCAAATTTGGTAAAATGATGTTTTCTTTAAAGTTACCAGTAGAATACAATTTACAGTATTACTTATTGGCTTGTGTAAAGCAGCAGATTAACAGTCTATGTTATCAGAAAATTACTTTTATAACACTTCTATAATACTTTGTAACACTTTTTAATACTTCTATTTCCTTAACCTTCTTGTAGAGTTTAGGGTACCTTGTAGGCTCTCTAAACTTAACATCACATAGGTGCTTGTTTTCAATTGACCTTTACGGATTCAAGCTGGCAGGCTAAAGATTAAACACTCCCTATACATGCTCCTTGATTCATCCCGTATCTGTTCTTATAAGTAATGTCTGCTATTCAGATAAATCTCTAAATCTCATTAGACAAATACTCCATATGCTCTCATGCTTAGAAGTCTGAAAAAAGAACATTAAGTTTGTGTCACAACCATAATATATCTGAGGGTGCTACACCATCTCTCTATTAAGGTAACTTTCCAAGGTACCCCCAAGCATATTATGATAAATTACCTGTATTAAGTGACTGCTCGAAAGCTGCTTTCATCTCCTAGCAGTTAGAATGAGACATGAATTTCAAATTTATTAGACATCCAAAAGCCAGAGGCTGTTGTAAAAGATGATGTTCCAAGGTAAGTTTCAAGGACAGTTCCCTGGGAGAAGTCCAGGCACTTGAGAAATACCTTTTAAGGTCCTGGATAAGCCTGGATTGCTTGTTTTCTCATGGAGGTGCTTCCCCTGAGCTGCTGTGTTTCCCTTACGTGTTCTATTTTGGTTGATATCGTCCTATGACTGTTAGGTGCCTGGTAGGTGTTAGCATGTGCTAAAACTTGAAAGATGGTGTATTTTAATCTTTGTGGGTTTAAAGTAAAATTGTCAGCTGCTTTTTATCAGAATATCATCTTTCTCTTAGCCTGTTTGCTGAAAAATGTTTGTGCGCTTTATGCATGTTTTAGTATAATCAACCTGCAGCAGTGTCAGTTTATTACTTGTATTTAATTGAGATCTATAGGCCCTGAAAGCGAGCAAGCAAGCTTTGCAAAAGCACATGAAATATAGTCCCTGTTCAAAAAGACATTAAGGTGGGGAAGAGATGACATAATGAGACAATATCAGAACTCCATCAGTGGCCAGCTCTGCTCAGTGGGGAGAGCACTCTGCCCACTTCTGTTCATGTGAGTCAGTGATCTTCACTGCTCTTTGAGAACAGCTCCCTCAAACCAGCAGGTTGAAGGCAACAAAATCAGATGATCCTGGTAAATGCCTTAACTTTACTGCCACCTTCTTTTCTTGAAGAACTTATACAATTCTTTCAACATTTTTGAGCTACCATGTTAGCTTTGTATTGTGGAGATACATCATGCCTTTCCCCTTGTCCTGAATTTATGTGATATTTGTGACAAATATTCAGATTTGTTTCACATCTACTTGGATAAATTTGCTGCAGAAATTACAGGTTTTTATGGCAGAATTGTGTTCTCCAATCTAATTATGAAAGCACAAGCTCATGCAAACAAGTAAATGTAATGACAATATACTGAGTTTGCTCTCTTCTGTATTTACATTGCCTAGTGGCACACCACATCAGTTGATTCAGTAACATTCAGACCATTTCAGTAACAGCAAAAAAGGCAATCACCATTGTGACGCCCAGCAGGTCTTCACTTATCTTCAGCAAAAAGATTTCTTAAGTAATCAGTGGATTTATTAAAAGAATGGGTATCTTCACCTACTGAGAAAAGGTGGTTTTTGTTTAATAACTTTAAGTGTCGTTCTTTTGTTTTTCAACTGGAATAAAAGAAAGTTAAATATTTAATCTTCCTGAAGAGTTCTCTGCTGAATAGCAATTCAAGGCAACTTCACTTACTTTATCAGCACCAAAAACTTCTTTCGGAAACTAGAAAATGTTTATTGTTTTCTAGGAGCTCACCAAAAAGGAGAAATGCCTGTTGATGTGAGTTTAAGGGAAAATGAATAGTCCTTTAGTATAATCAGAGTGGATGTTCAATACCCATTATCAACTGTGTTTATATCATGGGAGAGGAAACACTCAAGAACAAAAGGGCATTTTTTTGGTTGTGGCAATATTTTAGGTTTTCTAGCTTTATTAGAGAGTGAGGGTTGAATTTTTAAATGGACTGAGAGGAGTTAATCGTTGCACTTCATTGACTGTTCTATTGGAAATGATCATACATCATCTTTAGTATTTTAATATAAAAATTACTGAATGCTAACTGGATATAAGCATTTATTTTGTTGTACTCTGTCTTCAAATCTCTGTGTCTCATGTGACCTTTGACAGTCCAGTAAGATCTGATCATATTCATCGTTGTACTCTGACATACAGAGTTCAGAGTTATTCTTATGTTCTGTAAAGAAAAGTTTGCTTATAATGATATATCTTCAGTTCTGTCCAAGTTTTGTGGGAGGCTGAATTGGTGCTTTTGGTGGTGTTTATTTGCCTCAGGAGCTTCATTTTAGGATTACAGCTATATTGCAATAGATGCTGTACAATTAGGTGACACACAGTCTCCTTCCAAAGGATTCAAAGCCCAAGTGCTGAGAAGTGAATGACATGGAGAATTCTAGGTTAAATGTGGACATCTCTTGTAGATTCCCCTTTTGCTAAACTGTGCTTCAACAAGATCATTCTAATTCTTAAGTGAAACAAAATGTTCCTTGGTTTCAGTTTGGAGGTGTTACATCATTATTGACTTCTTGTCCCAAGAAAATTAGATAGATTTTAGTCCTATCTTATTTGAGTTCATTGACTGAAAAGAGGTCTTTTTTTCAGATTTGCCCTTTGCTTGGGTTGAGAAATGTGTATTTGCATGTGACTTGTGGAAGATAAGCTCTTTTGTTCTCTCATATGGAGGTGTGTGTTCAGTGGTACAGGTGACCCTACTAGTCTGGAACAGATAAGACTGTATGATGCTTTTGAATTTTTTCAGTTAATGTCATGTATTTATCTGTCCTATCCCTATCCTAGTCATTCAGACCTCTTCTTTACACTGGTTTGAGGAGTTCTTCCTGCCAGATGTCAGTTAATTATCTGCTTGGACAACTCTGGAAGGTGGGGAGAACACAATAAATGGTTTTCCTGAGTATGATTTCTGCAGGAGCAGTATTTTTGAAATAAGATACCCTTATCATTCAGATCTGCAGAGCATGAATGAAAGTTCTGGTCCTTTCAATTTAAGCTGTGCCTTCTTATGTGAGAGGCAGGGAAAAGAATGTATTTTAGTCACAAAATTTACATAGTCCATTAGGATATGTTTAACTGTTTTTCTGCCTTCTGGGAAATTACATTTTCACCCTCGGAATACAGGGCTTAAACTTGTTTTGTTTTAATTGCTGGGTTTTATTCTTTTTTCTTCAAGCTCTGTTCCGGAAATGTGGCCATGGTGCTAGAGATAGTATCACAGGAATCCCTGTCAGTTTTTCAAATTCATTCTTTTCCTTGTGTGTGTAGACCCTCATTCAGAATATAAGACTGGCACCATCTATAACCTAGAAATTCAATTCAGCTACTGGGATAGGATCATCTGCTAAAGGCAGTCTTCTGAGCTTCCATGAAAAGCTGGGGGGAGCCTGTTCATAGGTTAACAGTTACCTTTAAAAAAAATGAAAGGAAAAGGTAGGCATAAATAGCTGATTGTTCAGTGTATACAGAAATGATCTGGAAAGCATCTAAATAGGTTACAATGATTGCTGCCTTTTTTTATGCTGTGTATAGAATTGTTGAATGATTTGATGTGTTGAACAGTTGAGTGATTGTCAGCTGAACTTCAATGTCAATAAACAGAAAACATTGCATATTTAAAAGAACAAATAATATGCTAAGTGTCTGGAAAATTTTTGAGAATGACCTGGGAAACATAATTACTGAGATGCTTCATCCTGCACATAGCAAGATAGGACTTACTGTCTGGCACATGGGGTGTTCATATTTATTACCTGTCTTCAGTCAAATTGCCTGTTTTTTTCCTTTCTGAGCATGTTGACATTGGTTGTAATGTTTTCAAAGTTCATACATACGATTTAAGACCATTTTGTGGCAAACCATCATATGGATCTGGAAATGCTTGGCGTTGCTGGTCTGTGATCCATGGTCTCAAGTCCATCTCTCTGCATGAATGAGTGAGGCAGGAGATGTCGGGAGAAGGAATCGCCTCGTGGGTTAGGTAGCTGCATGTTGCCCTGGCTAAGGAGATTTCATTTGCATTCATTGCATTTACTGCAGAGTTTCTTGTGAGACAAGGCAAGTTTCTTACAGTACCTGATTATTTCTCTCTATCTGGATGTCTTAAGTCAAGATTTCCAGTCTGATTTACTGCAGGTGACTTGCATCTGCAGATAAAACTCTCAGCCTTCAAATGATATAGAAGAAAATAAAGACTAACACTTATGTGGTGTGCTGAAATAATCTGTAGTTATTTAAGAAAAAAAAAAAAAAGATTGGTATCCTGTAATGAGCACAGCATCAGGACATGCACATAAAGGGAGAAAGTAGTACTGTGCAAATAATCTTAGTTTTTGGGAGTTTCTAACATATTTTGAAGAGCAAGCACTCAAAGCATATCAGATGTCTAAATCTAAATGGGCTGTAGGTTTTAACAAGCAATAGCATCAGTTTGTAGTGTGTAGAGTTCCTGAGTCTGGAAATCTATGTGGTTGTTTGCAAAATTCGCTGTTCCACTTCCTACATCATAGGAGTCATCATTTCTGTTTGCTAGTCATTGCTTTTCCAGAAAGCCAGGGGGGTTTGCTTGGTTTCCCAGGAGCCTACCACTACAATAAGTGTGGAAGTATTGATCGTTATTGAGAACTGCTGTTTTCATCATTTGAGATTTCCTGTTTCTCTGAGAATACTGTTTTAAAAGCAAGTCTGTCAGAGTTCCAGCTCTTCATGAAGAGGAACAAAAAGCTCGAGTGAGAGATATTGTTGTCTTTCCAAAGCACAGAGTAGGTTTTTGAAAAACCAACAATCTTATGTCAAGCAATGAATTTAAAATAACTGTTTTCCTCTGCAGTCTTTCTTCCCTGTTGCTAAAATAGATAAAGTATACTCGCTGAACAAGACAAAATGCATTCACTGTTGAATGATTTTCATGTGAATGACTGTCCTTGAGCTAGTACGGTAATACACAGTAGATATCCATCCAATTAAGACTCGGCAGTACTGTAAGTGAGTAGCTATTATAATTTCTTTTATACTATCCTTGTGTTGACAAATTTTGCACTCCAGAATCCTGAAGGATTACTTGGGAATGAATACTGGAAATCTGGACTGGAAACCTGGAAATCAATACTGAAAGTGAACTGGAGCGATTCTGTGAAGGGGAAGGTTTGAATTTTTTAGGAAATGAAGCTATCTTATGTCTAGATGATTTTATGCATTATAGTATGTATATTGTATAGTATAGCTGTAGTTTCTGTGTGAGCATAACTAAAAAACCCCAGCTTTATCTATCCTCAAGTCCTCACCCAGCAGGAATAATTTATTGTAACTGTGAAGTGGTGTGTTCTGTGAGTTAGAGCATACCAGCTTCTGCTTTTGATGGATGTGTGGATAATTCAGTTTAAAAAATTGTTTCGTATCAATGGTATTTTAAGCAATAAAGAATATTTCTGTAGCAGTGTTCTAAGTATTTTTCACCTCATTATAGGCAGTAGGTACCTTATCTTTAAAGTATAGGAAAGTATCTGCTTTTGAATCAAATAGGCAGCAAAACCAGCTGATTGGGAAAATAAAATCCCATCCATTTTAACTGATTAGTTTGCAGGAAGCTACCTGCAATTGTTTCTGAGTGAAGAATACTACTTGGCTCACTCAATTTTGCAGCATTTTTCTGGTTTTTACTGGTTGGGGCAGGGATTCAAATATTGCAAGTATCTCTAGGAGTGGGAGTATCCTATCGAGTCTTAAGGGGAAAGAGGCTGCTTGTACCAGGGAGAGGAAGCTCTCCAGAGAGACAGGGCAGGGGGCAATATCATAGGTAAGGGAGGGAGGGGAGAAGAAGCAAGGAGCAGTCAAGAAGTGCAAGAGTAGAAGGTGGATACTGGTTTGTATGAGGAGGAGGATCAGGTCCTAAATTTCATCATGGGTGAATGCAGAAAATTTGGACTGGAAACTTAAATTGATATTGAAATGGGAAAAAAAGTTAATTGTTATCCTTAGTTTCTGTGTCAATATTATAGTAGCAATTAAAAGGAAAAAAACCACAAACTACTGGAAAATCTTCTGGAGGTGGAGGTGTTGCATGTAAATTCTCCTCTGGCTTTTATAGGGACAGGTTTCTGTTTAATGCCTCGGGCAAGGTCAGACTTCCCAAGGATCTGGGCTCTTATTCCCACTACTTTGGTGCTAACAAACTCCTGACTTGTATTACCAAGTTCCAATAGTTACCAAGTCCCTGTGGGGATTGTATTGCTAGCTATATTAGATGTAAATGCTGGTTTTGTTTTGGATTGATCAACTTCTAATCTGCTTGTAGTAAATTTTATGTAATTAGAGAAGTCTAATTTTATTTCTTACAAATAGTTAAATGACAAAATATGTTGATGAGGTTAACACACCAAAATCTGTTAAAATGTGGTACATTCACCTTTTATGTTTCTACTTCATTTTTTACTGGAATATCTTGTTAAATAACAGAAATTAAATTTATCATTTTTCAGCACATTGAGGTAATAGTTTAAATAACAAGTGAAAAACATCCTGAAGACCTAATGGGCAACAGCCCAGCCAATTCTCCAGCCTAGAGAAAACTGCAGATGTGCTGGTGGGTTAGATTTTGTCTGTGTGAGCTTCCCTTGGAGCGTGGACAGAATTGGCTGTAGTGGCCGGGGGTTCCCTATCAGCGTTACTGCAGCAACACGCTGGGAAGCTGCTGGTACAAAGGAAAGGATGCACACTTTTCTGAAAAATCTCCTATCAATACAGTAGAGTAAAGCAGCAAAAAATATCTTGAAGGCAACTGGGTGGTGGGTCCAGAGTCATCTTTTAAGCTTCCACTCCTAGTTTGAGAGGCAGGGTAAGAGAGCAGAAAACAGTATCTCTGCTGTCAGACTCCCAACAAATTCACCTCGGTCAAATCAATTATACGATTTCTTAACAAGACTGTAATAAAAGCTTGCCATGGAGACACTACTTGTGCTGTGCAAGTATACACTTCTAGGGTTTAGGTGGTAACAAGATCTTTTAATAAACTATCTTCTCCAAACTTCTTGTTCCTTACAGAATCTGTCACTCTTCCACTTCCTTTTATTCTAAATGGTGAAAAAGTAAAGGAGAACCTCCTTCACAGCAAACCATTACAGGGTTATTGTGAAGTTTGTTGGACCTGTTCCTTTCTGAAGGCTTTATTTGAGAGAGGAATCACATGCTTTAATATAATGGTGTGAAGTGAAAAAAATGGAGATAGTTATCTGTAAGAATTTGCACAGGATAGTATGAGGAAATATTGGCAGCAACAAGTCTGCCTGGGAATAAGTCTTTAGGAAATGTGGAAATTAACTAAACATTTTTATTATTATTACGGTTGTTGTTGTTATTATTTTTTAATGGGTTTTGTGAAGCTGGTTCATTCTCTTATTCTTCCTCCTCCTTCCAAGACAGAAGGAGGCTTCCAGAAAGCTGCATAATCCCTGCTCTATTTGATTCTCTTAATAGTTTCATTAAAAATAAATAAATACACATGACTTGAAGTCAAGGCATTTTCTCCCTTTTCCTCTCTAGCACCACTGTCTATCTTTTAATTCTTTTACATTTGAATTAACTGCTTTTTTGAAAAAAGGGAGCTTACAATGGCAGAATAAAAGGCATCTGGGGGAAAACACATCTCCTCATGCCAGGCTGCTTTTCAAGTCTTCTTATAAGAATTTCTATAATACTTTTTTAATGTATCTTCCAGCTGCCTATACCACCTTTTTCTTAGCCCGTGAGTATGTAATTCTGACATGGACCTTCATTACTAAGAGATCAGTTATTGTCAGCTGCTTGAAAATACTCTAAAAGTGCTAAAGACTACTCTGGACTGAATTTGACATGTTATTTCATGAAATTAAAGTATGTATCAGCAGTTTAGTGTGTGAAACCTGTTTTTGAAATTTTATTGTTTTAAATCAATGTGCATCTACATGATGCTGTGTTAAATGAGAATCTTGTCCTATGAAAGACTTGACATTAGAAAACGATTTGCAATTACACCACCGTATGAAATGGCATGATGATATTTATGTAGAACTGTCTTACAGTGTTTACATCTAACATGCACTTACTGAAAGATGGCTAACATTTTAAGGGTGACTCTTTTTTTCCATTATAAGACGCTACTCTGCCTTGCTTACAGCTTTGCTGGACTCTAATGATACATATGGAGTCACCACGTATGTGTGTCTGATGCAATTGTTTTGTAAAATTTCATCCAAGAAGGCTCAGTTGCTTATGAGAATGTGACTAAGAAAAAGGTTTTCCCATATGAAAATATTGGTATTTTACACTTCTTTTGTTGGGGCAAGGGGCTGTTTTTTCTGTAAATATTACATCTCTAGGGCAAACATGAGATTTTAGTAAGAGAGATTATGTTTCAGAAATGTGTCTGCTCATATCCTGGAGGAAATTCATCCAATTTGGAGGTCTGAGGCTGGAACAATCTCAGTGAATTCTCAAGGACTTAGAATAAATGAGAGTAAAAGGACTGAGAGATGTATTTGATACAGAGTCTACAAGAGAATTGTGATGAACTGGGAATAGGAACTAGGAGTGAATAATGCTCCAAGTGCTGGAGGTCTTTGCTTTCTGTTCAACCCGTGGAATACAATCTGGGAAGGTAGGCAGGAGGGGGCACAGCTGCAGACAAAGAAAAATTGTCCCATGGGTGCGGGAGCAAGATAATGCTCTGGAGAAATGAAGTTTCTCCCTGCCTTGGCCAAAGGATTCCTCTGTTGTAAGGGAGATACCTCAAGCAGAATGGTCCCTGTGTATCTGCTCCTTACTTACTGGGTGTTCTTATTGATACCCGCAACGCCAAATTGCAGAATTACAAAGTTCTCTGTTAAAACAATTTGAGCGCCAAGCTATGCAAAATGAGGAGGTGCTTGCTTCAGATCCATGTCTGTAAAAGTGGAGTGTTGGTACTCCCATACCTCATTAGGGTACTGCAGAAATAAATTTGTTTCTTGACATGAGATGAAAGTACAGAAAAGGAAATTTTAGCATTTTAAGTTCAGAAGAATAAATAAAGGATGAGGTCAGACACTGCAAAGAAAACTAAATATTGAAAAACTGCTCACTAATTAAGTAGCATCAGACTCTGCACTGAATGATGAGGACTAAAGGGGGAACCTAGTATTTTAATGTTTATTTAACCAACATTTTATACAGATGTACAGGAAGGCTGAATTGAGTTTGAACAAGAAGTAATCTTCATTCTTACACCAAATTTTTTGAGGGCGTAAGTTTTTTGTGTGACTTGGATATACGCAGACTTCTAAAGTGCCTTTATTGTCATTTAGCTAATGTATTTATAGGCAGTCCTATTCTTTGAGATGGACATGTGGGGAGCACAGCGCTTGTGTCAAAGTTTGAGCACATGTCTTGTTGAATTAGGTTCTGGGGGAATGCAGAAGGATTGAGATGTACAGCCACAATTTTCCTCCTTGAAGCACTTCACACACCGTGCTGAGTTCTTCAGTGGCTTTTGTGTGGTGTATCCTGAAAGGATTTGTAGTGGGTTCCCCAAAAGCCAGTTGTATGGAACTGCTTTTTATGAGTGTTTGAGTATCGTGCAGTAAAACACACATACATGCCTGTATGAAAGGTGTCTAAGAGAAATTGGCCTGTTAGGCTGAGTCATGATTAAGCTGTGTAGAAATCAGGTGTACAAATCTCCCATGACCCAGAGCTTGCGTGACTAATGATACCAATGATAAATTACTCTGTTACAGACCTAAGGGTTTCAGGAAAATGTCTTCATAAAGAAGGAATCTGAAGTGGGAGTGTGTGAAGAAAAAATCTTTCACTTGATAAAGGAATGAAAAATAGAAAGGGAGTGTGAATTCCAGGAAGTCTTGGTCTTCAGTGAAATCTGAATTTTCCATAGTATGGATTACAGCCTCTTGCACAAACTTCATCACCAGTTTGCCATGTTTTCAGGTGTATACATTTTCTGTAGACCACCTCAGAAAAATGAGACCGGCTTTCTGCTTTGTGTTTGATTAGTGAAGGAGGCTGTTGTCTGTAGACTTGTGGCCTTGCTTGGTAAAGAGTTTCTATGGTGGATACAGAAGAAGATTGCAAGTAGAGGAGGAATTCATTGCATGGCGAAGGGAGGGCTGCGCGTCATGGGGAGCCTGATGGTGTGCAACAGTTGTTCTGCTGAAGACTCAAAAAGTTATGCTTTTAAAATTGCTTTAGATGGCATGCTAGATGATGACTCTCAGGGAACAGCACTTCGTAAACAGACTGAAATTTCTGTTCATGGGTTATGTCACAAATAAGAAAAAAGTGTATGGCCAAAAAGATGTTGACCTAAACCAGACTGTTGGATGTTACTGTGTTGTTTTAAGTTAGAAGTAA
The DNA here is from genome assembly GCA_004320125.1 of Scolopax mira. Lineage (NCBI taxonomy): Eukaryota > Metazoa > Chordata > Aves > Charadriiformes > Scolopacidae > Scolopax > Scolopax mira. The sequence goes on from BJBW01009817.1 coordinate 137,163, forward strand.
AGTTAGAAATGAAATAGTATTTTCCTGTTTCAGAAACATGAGTGTTAGATTTTGGAAAAGTAAAAATCAGATGCTTGGATTTTTGATGAACTTTCATTCAAAAGCCTGAATTCACAAAAAATATACATTGTGACTGAGTTGTTTGCTGATGGCAGGAAGAGAAATCTGTTCTGGCTTTTGATAGCTTCTTCATGGCATCGTATGAGAATTTCATGCTCACATGTGCCTCCCAGCCCTGTAATCACTTTTAAGCAGCAGGAAGTGATTGTGGGTGAATGCAGTTCCCTGGAGCCTGGCATTCCAGAGTCTTGGGGTATACATTACTTACAACATCTATCAATCCAAAGGTTTCCCATTGCTGCATTTCCCTGTGATTGTCTCGCCAGCCCAATTAAATTATTATCCCATCTCACTCTTCCCCAAAGCTGTAAACAATTAGAGTTTATACAGGATAAAATAAATTAAAAGTAATTTACAGTCAAACTTTTTTTGGCCTTTCTGTGGCATTTGGAAGGAGGGAAGGTGTTTTGTTGCTTGTCTGAAATAACAGATCCAGCTGCAAAAACCAGTGTGGCTTGTATCTTCCATTGGCCGTGATAGAATTGAATGTTCCAGATGAGTGTGAGCAATGCCTAGAAGTCAGACGCAGAGGTATATCTCTGGTGTTTTTTGAGCTCTGTCAGACATAGAGACAGAAACCTGATCTACTTCTATGATGGGTTTATCAGAGTGTGACTCCGGGAAGTCCACCACAAACACAATTCTCTTGTCAGTGAGAAAAGTGCAGCAGCCAAGCTGGAAGGGGTCAGACTCTTGGAAAGATGCCTGGTTAGAAGAGTTACAAGATGCTCTGCATGGAGCCAGCTTTGTGAACTCAACTCTCTTTACAAAATAATTTCTGTTCCAACAGGCAGGGGAAATAGTTCCCAGGAAAGGCATTTTAAGTTCAACTGAAAGTGTTATTGATAAGGGATAGGGGTACATTTATTGGAATATGTTCAGTAGCCCATCAAGACCATTTGCAAACAGTCTTTTGAATAGTGGTCCTGCCAGTTGTGGTGTAAAAAGGAGACAGTTTGCTGAAAGGTTTCATTTCAAATGACTGAAGAACCACTTTTCCTAATGATTGAAATACGTAGGTGTTGTACTCATCGTGTCACTGAAGGAAACAATGGAACTGTTGCTTTAGAAGATAACTCACTATAAGAGTCAAAATAAGTCTTTTTTCACCTGGCAGGTTCCAATCCATCAAAATCTTAAAGAGCTCCTCGCCATCCGGACAGAGCTTCAGAAAAAGGTTGAAGATTTGCAGCGGGAAGCTGCCACACGATCCATTTCTTCCTCCTCCGATCGAGGTTCGTCTCCTTCCCATTCAGCCACACCGGTGCACACCTCTGTGTGATGTGTAACAAAAGCCATGTGAAAAAATTAATCAGGTAACAGAGAGGAGGGTGCAATGCTTTTTCCATCACAAAAGGATTGTAAGTGACTTGTAATTGCTATGATCTACATGCCTTACTCTGTGTCTGGTATTATCGTGATGAGGCCAAAAAGAGCTTCAATAGATGTGATGTATTTTCTTGTTGTCAGTTCCCACATGTTTTGACATCTCTAGCTAAACCAATTGTGAAAATAAACTTTGTTTTGAACAACTAACAATTTAACCATCCTAAAGAGGAATCCATCTGCCAAGCAGACAGAAAAATGCCTCTCACACTGCCTGGGGTACCATGCCTGGTTGAGAGCATCAGATTAAATGCCACATGATGCTTACACAGAACACAGAATGTTTTTCGGAATGGGAGCTACTTATTTCACTCAGTAATTATTTTTTTTCCTAGAGTATTTTATTTTTTTAGGTAATTAATGCACTTGGAAATTTATTTTAAAAATGTTTTCCAGTGTAGTCAATTTTACATTTTGACTAAATATGCCATTAAAAGTGGATGAAGTTAAGCTGGATTTATCAAGTACGCCACACTGACTTGTATGATGTAATATATTTGGTAAAGCATGTATTCTAGTTTTTTTAATGCCTTTTGTACAAGTTGAAATAAAGTCTTTTGACTGTTTAGTTAATTATTTAGTTTCAGCCTCATGAGAAAGGGGTAAACTTATTCATGTCAGTCTTGTACAAACTAAGTTTGTTTTCTAGCAAATGGTAATATTTGGGGTTGAAATGACACCCAGCTGTGTAAATTGTATAGTCTGTATTTGTTAAGCGTGTTTTGTTTTAAAGTGTACACACAAAATGCAAAACTGTGTCCATTTATACACATGTGTATGTGATGTGAAACATATGCAAACTCCCATGGTTTTAAACTGTAAGTTCAGAAAATGGATCCTGCCTGCCCAAACTCTTTTGAAGACCTTAACTTGTAATGACTTTGTTTGACAAAGTTTTTAAATAATATGATCGTAATTGGTTTTCTTGAAATAAAGCCTCTTGGCTTTTTGTTTTTTAAAGTGCTGCTAGTATTTTTTTCTTTCAAGTGAATAATTTAGTGGTATTTTCATATAAAGTACACATTTACAATTGTCTTTCATCTCCCCCCCTAAAATATTCATATCGGAGAGATTTGATTTCTATTACATCCAACCTTTTAAAAAATGATCCAGTGGCTTTCTTGAGAGGCCCAGAAATGGTGCAGGCTGAAAATTTTCCCTGGATTGTTTTCCTTGCTGTTTTAATGAGAATCTGGTTCTTCTCCTTCGGGCACTTAAACACTGCAGCTCTGCTTTTTGACTTGTGCTTGTGTTGCCCAAGTTCTGATGGTGCAAATTAAGCCTCATTCTTAAGAGCCAATTGATTCTATATGCCAATTGTGGTTTTTACTGCCTGTGAGTATTCATTTATATACTGTTCTTAATATGCGATTTCACTGAATTTCACTGAATTTCACTGAAATTTTTTTGGAGTTGGAAGGGACCATAAAGATCATCTA
>BJBW01009819.1:0-91214 GCA_004320125.1 Scolopax mira
TGAGTCTAGTTGAAGGTGGTTAATAGTGGTGCACCCCAGGGGACAATACGGAGTCCAGTCCCATTCAACATCTTCAGTAATGATGTGGTTGATGGAACAGTGTACCCTCAGCACATCTGATGACAGGAAACTGGGAGGAGTGGCTGATATGCCAGAGGGTTGTGCTGCCATCCAGAAGAACTGCACAGGAGAACTGAGCTGACAGGAAACTCATGCAGTTCAACAAACAGAAGTACAAAATCCTGCACGCTGTGCTTGCTGGGAGCTGAGCAGCTGGAAAGCAGCTTTGCAGAAAGAGACCTGGGGATCCTTGTGGGCAGTAAGTTGACCATGAGCCAGCAATGTACATTGTGGCACAGAAGGCTAACAATACACTGGGCTGAATTGGGAGAAGCATCACTAGCAGGTTGAGGGAAGTGATTCTCTCCTCCACTCAGCACCAATAAGGCCACATCTGGAGTATAATGGCCAGTTCTGAACTCCCCAGTACAAAAGAGAGATGGAGAGCAACTGGAGAGCATCCAGCGAAGGTCTGCTAAGATGGTTAATGAACTGGAGCACCTCTCCTGTAAGGAAAGGCTGAAAGAGATGGGAGTGTTTAGTCTAAAGAAAAGGCTTAAGGAAAATCTCATGATGCATGTAAATATCTGAAAGGAGACTGTGAAGAAGATGGAGCCAGGCTCTAGTCAGTGGTGTCCAGGGCCAGGAGCACAGGAACAGGCTGCCCAGAGAGGCTGTGAAATTTCCATGTTTGGAGATGCCATTTGGATGTGGTCCTGGACAACCTGCTCTGGGTGACCCTGCTTGAGCAAGGAGTCAGACAAGGTGACCTCCAGAAACCCTTTCCAACTTGACCCATTCTGTGATTGTGCGGATTATTCACTTCTGACTTTTCTTGCTTTCACATTTAAAAATACTGGATCTCAACTTAATTTGAGTTTCTTAACCACTTTGAAGAAGGCACAGTTGATCCTCCCCTGGTAACTGCACTGAAATTCTAAGCAACTGCAGGATTAACTCTAAAGAACTGGCATTTGTTTAAGTGCAACACAGGTTAACAATTGTTATATAGCAACAATTATTTTATGTAAATATGAAATATATGGTAGACAAGGCATTTTGAAAGGGATGGTATTAAAATGTTAATTGGTTTGTTACTGTAGAATCTTAATGCCACTCAGAGGGTATTTAGCAAATGCTCGGATGCACATTTGTCACTGCAACTGCTCAGTTGGTGCTGATTCTGCTATGCCTTAGTGAAACAGAAATCCATGCAATTGAAATAGAAGTTATTATCACACACTGAATGTCAGATCAGACTTTTCAATTCCCAGGAACAGAAGTATCATCTTGAAATATCGGGAGGTGGGATCCAGAAGCTTTAAAAAGAAAAAGTAAGGGTTTTTTTTTCTAGTTTAGTTAATAGGAGACAAAATTACATTTTCAGTATCTCTTCTCTTGAGCCTTTGTTTTTTCTAGGAAGCCATTATTAAAATTCAGAATGCTTCCACATGGCAAGTGGAAGGTGAAATGTGGATGGTTGACATTGAAGAAAGGTTGAAAACAAATTACTGTAACTAGAGGACTTGGTTGAGTAGTTGCCTATAAATCAACAAAATTTTCTACTAATTATTTTGCACCAGAGATCATTGTAAAACTGTGAGGAAAAAGGAGCCAGCAATTTATCATCCTTGGAGCTACATTATCAGTAATTACAAAATGCCCTTTATTTGAGTGCCACTGAAAGTTCCTGTGAGTCTAGCAAGCATTAGGATGCTTGTCCACTCAGGTGTCTTGAGTGACTGAGTAATTTGGCTTCATTAGAGGTAATTGTACTGAGAGAGTTTGCCTTAGGCACTGTTCCATCTCTGTCAGTGTTGAATATATAGTGAATGGGCTTATGCATAGGAAGTAGCAGTAGGAACTGCTTGGTTGGGGTTTTTTTTGTGTGTTTGTGTTTTTTTTTCCCCCCATTCCTTCTACTGAGATATATTAATCTTATTAACAGTAGTATGTACCCTAATATGCTCTACTTCATTTTTTGGTAAGGATAAACAGCTGGAGGTCTTTGCTAGGAAGGGCAAGAAAAGGAAGCTAAAGGTGGTTTGTTCTCCAGAAGAAAGATACTGAACGGTGGTGGGTGTTCAGCAGGCTGTCGTGTAAGTCACTTGACTTCCCACATGAATAGCTATTTACTAGTGTGAGACAAGTGCTAGTGATGACGTCATTCCCACTATTTTTAGGGTTCTTTTAGGTCAACTGGTGAAACATGAAACATGCTGTGGCTTTTTGCCTACGATTACTGTGGTAGTCATGGTCTGAGATCATTAGATTTAAACACTTAATATGCAGTGGAAATACTTTTATGTGGTGACAGAGGCAGAACAAGGACTCGGGACTGGGCTCCCACGGGTGGGCTAGTGCCCTCGCTGGCAGGCTATTGGCCATGGGTGTAAGTTGTAGTGAAGCCATACACAATGAAGGAGGAAAAGGGTATCATAATTTCCAAGCTTTTAATGAGAATGGATTTCTCTGCTGCTTCACATTTACAGCACTGAGGTAAAGTTTGAGGTTTGTTGCAGAATTCAGCTGAAAGTTATTCATTGCTTCAATCCAAAGGGCAAAACCAGACCAGAACTGCTCCAGGCCCACCAGACTATTAGAAGGCTCAAACTAATGAAGCATTCCAGCTCCTAATTTCCTACAAGAACTAATTTATTAATGACAAAGCCTGGGGAATGCTGCTAAGAGACATCTATGTTTAGTAGGATGCAGGTTGGTTGAATAAAGATTCAGCTGAAGCTCTGGCAGGCAAAGTCCCACTGACTGTAAACAGGTTGTGAAGGGTAAGGGTAGTGTTGATGGTGTGGTGGTTGAAACCTCAATAGCATAAGCTAACTATCAGCTATTAAAGCAGCTTTATAATGCCTTGAAGATGTTCAAGGCCAGGCTGGATGGGGCTTTGAGCAACCTAATCTGGTGGGAGGTGTCCCTGGCCAGGGCAGGGGGGTTGGAGCTCCATTATCTTTAAGGTCCCTTCCAACCCAAACCATTCCATAATTCTGTGATCGTGTTTCAATGAGCATTCTACTTTTACTGCTATTATAATCGACTTGGCATTGCTAGCCATTCTTGAATATAATATCTTGATATTATTAGGAATGGTGAAGTATTTTCTCTACAAAGCCTAAGAAAAACGGTATGACTTTAATGATGGTACACCTCAGTTCAGTGACTGATGTCTGGCATTGAACTTTCTCTATCCTTTGGAGCAGATTCTACTCTTATAAAGAAAGGACACTCCCCTTTAAGTCCCCTTTGAGTAAACTCCTCCAAGGTAAAAGATCAGGAATGTCAGGCCAGCTCCCAGAATCAATTTTGAGTCCTGCAGATTATGCAGGAAGTAAATCTCAGGTGAGTCTTGGACTGGTAATAACAGTGAGCAATTCAAGCTCTGCAGAAATGTAAGCCCCGATTAAAAATCAACCAAACCAACACACACCTCCCATGCCCCCCAACAAAAAAAAAAAAAAAAAACCAACAAAAAAAACCCCAGCAAAGGCCAGTGATGATAAATAAACAATACCAGGGCTGGGAAGGGAGGGAGAATGGGGGAGAATCTGTTATGGGCCTCAGGCTCAAGAAATTACAAGAGGAGGTGAGTGTGGGCTCCTCCTAATTAATGCAGCTCAGTAAAGGTAAGCAGTGACTTCAGCTCTTGAGGTAAAGGAGGAAAGGTCTGGTCAAGCTTGTTTGAGGTAGGGTTCAAAGAGGACAACTGAGAGTGAGAGAGGATAAGCCCTTAAAGATATCATTGGGCAGTATATGATGAGGAACAGATGCTTTCTTTTGGAACTTGGTTGTTGGATAAGAAACACCATTTCTAGGTACCTTAGAGAGAGAACCATTTTTGGTGCCAGCCGTGGGGGATAGCTGGAAGAACTGAGCAAGTGTAACCATCAGAACTGGTTAAGGTAGGCCCTTTTATTTCAGGGAATGTTTTGAGTGTCATTTTAAAATGCATATTGACAAATTGGCTCCAATGCAGTTTTGAATTTCACCTTTACAGCTTTTGTTTAAGAAGGGTAATATTTGTTAACAAATAATCTGTTGGCCTGTATCTGAATAATGAGTTATCTCCAAGTATATTGCCACAATGAGGCTTTTACTAAGCTCCTCTTCAGTAGGTGCCTACAATTTAACACTGTGTTAGACGTCTCTGCCTATAAATTCATTTGCTCAATTTTGGGGAGGGAGGGGGAATAAAAAAAGCATTAAAGCAGCAAAGGAAATTTTCTTACCAAGTTGCAGCAAATGTTATTGAAGAACTTTGCAGTTCCTGATTCCCACCAAGGGGGCCCCTGCTGGGCATTCACAAAGCAGGTTTCCATCCTGTGTACTCTGATGCCAGCTTATTTGAAGTAGGTCGGTTTCCTGGCTTGGGAGCAGCGTAGGGCAGAGTGAGCAGAGTGGGCAAAAGAGTTGCTTACCTGCATGAAGTGTTAACAAAAGGTAATATTTTAACATAAATTGCAACATAGCCTAAAGGAGGTACTTGTTTGATGTATGGTTTTACAAATATTTTCAGTTAAGTGGAATGTGCAAGAATTAAAGAAGGAATAAAGTTGGAGAAAACTTGATTTCTGATTCATGAAAGGAAGGAATGATTTTTATGTGGTTTTTTTTTTCTTTTGTCCTGAGAGGTGTTGGGCACTGTATGGATGGCATCAACAGGAAATGCCTGTAGTCTATTGATTTTGGTCAGGAAATAAAGTGAGTACATTTGGCTTCATGCCACTTTGCCTTATTGGTAGGGTGATTTCTGCATTCGGGGTGGGGAACAGAGTTAAGTAGTAATACTGAATGAAAATAACATGTTGGCTTTTTGGGGGGAGGCAGGGACGAGGAGCCATTGTCTAGCAAATAGTAACTTAAGAAGAAAAAGTAAGACTGTTTTCCAGTAAAACAATTCTAGAAAAATTGTACGGTTGCCAATAAACAGATATGTGTGGCTGTTACTAGGAGGGGCACAGCACATTATAAATGACCTCACTAAATGAGAGCTGAAGTCTAATTAGACTAGAATACTGTATCAGAGGAGCCATGAGCTAAGCTTAGCTCACTGAACCTCTTGTTTTGGCTTTGGATCATGATGGTAATTAGGGAGGAGAGAACCTCAGCCTCAGATAAGTACATATAAACAAGTTGGATGTATGTGGAAAAAATGGCCAATATCTAACATTGTAGAAGATGAGATATTGTTATTTATTAGTCTTGTTCAGACTTCAGACCTTCAGTGTGGGCTACCAGCGTGGGATAAGCACTGCCCCAGAGCAGAGTGTCTCCCTTCTGCAAACTTGAGCCAGCTCAGAGCTCTGTTGGTACCAACAGCCCCATCCCAGCTGTCACACTCTGGGGACTGGCCAGAACAGAAATGTGAGCCAACTGTTCAGCTACTCTTTTTCTCAGTCTGTGACAGAACCTCTTGAAGGTGCCATTTTGATTACCCACTGAATAAATCATTTCACTAAAAATCTAAACTCTTTTACTAGAGATTGTTCAGCATGGGAACATTTTGCTTCTGTCAGAGTCTGCAAAAAGCACCTGGGGTGACACACTTCTTCCATGACCACGGGTTCCCTGGCATTTGCAGTGTCAGGTTTACTTCTGTATGGGGATGTGCTGCAAAGGAGGGTTGCTTTACCACGGGGATTTCTCATGCCTGACTAAACTCTCACACTGTTCTGCAGGCTTTAGTGGTTTGGGAACTGGACTTTTCTTTCAGCCCTCGAATAAAGGAAATGAAGTTTACTTGGAGGTACCATCTGCTCAGACAGTCTGTCTGCGTCACGTGACGCAAAGTAGTTCTCCCTTCTATTTATTATTTCTCATTTAGTAACTCATTATACTGAATAGGTACTGATACCATCGAGAGAATGTGAGAGAGGCAAATAGGGAGCTCGTCGTTAAGGCAAAGAAAGAATAACACCTTTCTATGGTAAATATCAACTTTAAGATGAGCTAGGATCTTGGGAGTACATTAAATAAGAATGATTCTACTGAACCGAGGATCTCATTGTAACTAACATGTAATACAATTTTTTTTAAAAAACATGTGAAGTGCATTAAATGTTGTTTTCTTTATCTTTAGTAATTGATGTAGTGAAATATAGAAGTTATTTAGTGATGGATAGGAATCTGGTCCAGTAATATCTAAGAAATGAGGATGAATATGATGTTGCAATAAGCTACAAGTCACTGGTTCTGAATTTTTGGGTTACAAATTTCAGTTAGAGCTCTTCTAAAATGAATTGGAGCCAGGCCAGGATTTAGATTTATAATTTAGAATTCTATCTCCCCTCCACCCTGCTTTCTTTGGGAGGACACCTGCCTCAGTCCAATGGCCCTGGACCCATCGTATATAGCCCTAACTTTCACAAATGTGTTAGACTTATAACCCTTTCTCTGGACTTCAGTTTTTCCCAAAACATAGACCAATTTTCTTTCTTTTATCCTTATTCAGTTGTGTACATTTTATTTCCTTTCAGACAGAATAACTTCACAGCAAAATGAAGCAATGATAATGGCACAAATAGACATACATAGTCTAGTTTTGTAGGTTAAACTAATTTTGTAGGTAAAAAGCAGAAAAGACCAAGTCATGGTGGTTTTTGTATTGGCTTTTGACAGGAGTTTATATACTTCATAAAGGGCTCGTCTCCAACTTGCTGGCTTGTGCTGGATGCAGCTCTTCTATATCTTTGCTAAATTAAAAATAGCATGGTTACATGCGCTTAGGTTGCAATTGTATCTTGTTTTTGCTGTATAGATTTGCTCAAAGTCTATAGTCCAATATGCATCCAGGTGGTGTTTATCATGCAGTAGGTGCACTTTGAATTTCGTTTCAGAGCTGAGGGCAGTGAGTGGCCTGCCTGGACTACGGCACCAGAACCTTTGTTGTGCTAGGCCTGTGTGAGCAGGCTGTGAGGCCACATTTTCTGAAGTGTTTTTCCATAGTTAAATCCTGTGAGTTACCCCGTGCCACTGGAGTTCCTGACTTGCCCTGAAACTTTGCAAAATCTTTTAGAAATCTATCTGCATTTTAGTCATCTGAATATCTTTATGTGCTATTTCCATGGCCTCATCAGAATCCAGTAATTGAAGTCCACAATGTTTTTTTTCTTTCATTTTCCATTAATATCAGTAAGTGTCAGGCTGTTGATTGTGTGGACAGCTGCTATTTGCAGCAGCTTGATTTGATGGAATGAAATTTTCAAACCTTGCTTCAGAAAATGTATTTGCAAATGAGGCAGCTGCAGGTGAGGTATAAGCAGAAGAGCACACAGTGAGGTGAGCCTTCCACAGATACGCACCAACCTCTCAGCCAAAAACTTTCTTTCTGCTCATTGCACCAGCTCTTTCCCACTCCTGTAAAGTGCTATTTTACAAATATGAAACTATAGCTCTTAGCTGAAAATATGAACAATTTTCATCAGTGCTCCTAAGTTTTCTCTTATCAGAGAGGTTTAGGTTATTTGACGTGAACTATCACATGGACATATTATGCTGGCTTCCAAGTACTGAAGTGGTTGTAACTAATTAAAATGAGAGAAGAAGCTGTGTGGCAATCTGAGATGAGCCAGGTAGCCTGGAGAAACCTACTCAAATAAAGGCACAGAGGATGCATTACAGTCTCCAAGCTCCTTGCTGGTTTGTTGCTCACTATGGTACACACTGTGGTCTTTCTGGCACATGCATTGAACGTGCATTTTAAGGAGAACTGTTTGCTTTTCAGTTTAGGATCAGTTGCAGAATATCTAAACAAAATAGCTTTGAAGCAATATTCCCTGACATCTGGCATTCAGTGACCATCCAAATTTCTTGATCCTTGCTTGTTACAGAGTTGCTTGCTGGTTATTTGGTAGTATAAATAAATCAGAAAGACTGTTAGTGCTCTGTTGAGAACATCTTAAAAGCTCTTTTATTTCATTTCCCATGTCTTATGAAAGTGATTTATAGTAGTCAACTCTCAAGCTGTGTAGGGAACTTTTTTTCGCTAATTTACAGTATGTTGCAGCTAGGGTATCATGTGCATTTGCTCTCATGCTCCAAAATTGAAGTATAAAAAGTTTAGAACTATCCATTAGTATTGTTAGACTATTTGCATTGCATCCTGCTTGTGTAAATGCAGCTGACTTCACAGAGGCAGTAAGGTTAACCTTGATTTGTTTCCAGAGTGATTTCTGTAGTATCCTACTGATATTCTCTTTCTCAAATTCTTCTGCACTTTAGCATAAATATTTTTAACACTGATGGTAGAACAGAATTTCACAGAAGCATCTTTGGGGACTGCTGACTCTGTCTTCAGTTGACTTCTGTAGGTATCTAGATACATATTCTTCTGTCTCTGTGTGATTACAGCTTCCACCCTGCTCGTTTACCCCATCCTGCTGATTAGAATGAGGACATTATCCTGAAGTTGTCACAGTCATGTTAGGTAGCTGACACTATGCTCACCCTACGTATGGGTGTATAGGTGGATTAAAAGTTAATGAAGCCTAACAGAAAAAAATAAGAAAAAACTCATTTCAATAACGTTGACTTAATTTTCATAAAATTCTGATCTGTGTCTCTGGAAGGTCAGTGGTCATGGCTTGTGGCCTTTGTGTACTTTGAGCAGGAATAGATTATTTAAGTCTCATTGTTTTGCAGTGGTAGAAATAAAGAAACTGTTAAGTGGGGTTTTTATTGTGTGGTTTTGGTTTTTTTTTGGTCAGCAGAATCCCAAAGGCCCTAAGGATCCTAAGCCCTCTTATAATACAATAGTTTGTGGGAGAATTCTGGCAGGAGCAGCGAGGTTCTGTGCCAGGATGGTGCTTCATTTTTGTGTTTCATTTTTAGCTGACTGGATAGCAACTGTTTTGGTTTTGAAGTACCAGAGTACCTACGGAAAGTGAGATTGGCTGAAGGACAGCTGGATCCTAAAACATTGCATTTATGTGCTACTTTAGCCAGTAAGGGGTTAGCCAAGACTTAACTGCACCTCCAAATAGGATTAAATTGTAGGATGTGTTGCAGTTGGGGAGAAGTGCTACAAGCAGAGGTGAAGGAACCATCGAGAGAGTGACCTTTTGTAGAGCCTTCAGGACAATGGTCTGTGCAACAAAAGAAGAGGAAGGCAAGGAAAGGGAGAGAGAGCAGACATCTGTAGAGAGGGGAGGTAAGGAAAAGCAATGGGATCAAGAAAATTGGCATTGTTAGCTTTAGACAATACCATTGAGATAGTGGACTGGGTAAGGTTCACCTTTAGGTGCTCTCTGTTGGTGTCATCTACAGCTCAAATTAGTACTAAGATGTCTTCAAAAAGCTACTGGAAAGATTTGATGAGACTGTTTGAACAGGGAATGTCTGTACAAGTTATGAGCAGAAAATGTGAACAGAACTTGTGTTTGCAGGTGTGAGATGGTGCATAAAGCTGCACCTGACTGCCCTGAGACTCAATAGCATCTAATAGAACTTTTTAGTGGGTTTGTAGCTTGATAAGGATTTTTGTTCACTTTTAAAAGTTTTTATTCCTCATTTGGGGGAAAAGAGATCTATTGCTGGGGGAAAAAGAAGCCTTGAAATGAAAAATTAAAAGCATTTCCCAAAGGAAACACCTTGTTTGGGATTATTTCTTTCTTTAAACTTGCATGTGGAGAATCTGAGAAGGAAAAGCAATCACACAGTTGCAAAATATCTCGTTTGCCCATTTGCAAGGAGGCGGGGTGTGTTTTTTATAACCTTGTTACACTTATCTGCTGCTTTTTTGGGAGGCGGCAGGAGTTAGTTACTGTTGTGTGTTGGCTTGGGGTAAAGAGAGGCAGTAATTAAATATTCTAATAAAGTTTACAAGTTCACAGAAAAACTGCTTGTTAGAAAATGTCAACAAGAAGAGCAAGTGCTAATTGCTGGTACCTAAATATTGGTTTCTAAAAATTAAGGACTCCATTTTCCTTCTGGAAACATTTTTGGGAAAAATAGAATTGAGATCATGACCTCTGTTTAATGTAGCTTTGTCTTGTTTAACTGTGTTTTTCTGTGTTCATGGTTACTCATAATTAAACAAGGCATTAGAAATATTTCTCTACCATCTGGTACTTGTTTACAATGGCATTATTCCTCTCGACACAGTGTTTCAAATTCAAGAAATAGTAACACCTCCTAGAGCAATTTGTATAAAGTTGGTTGATCTTTGATGCGGTCTCTTATGGAAAATTAGTTGTGACAATTTAATAATTCACTTCTTTACAGAGTGATCCAAGAGCTGTTTCAGAGGCTGATTTTGCCAAGTAACATGGTAAACTCTTTTTTTTTTCATGTGGCATGTGGCCTCTTCCAGAGGTTGTGTGCACCTTCTGATAATAAAGGAAAACTTAGCTTTACATTCAGTTGAATTCTGAATGTACTAAATTACTCTTAGACTCTTTAACTCTTTCTAAACCTATGAGCTTGAGATGTTAAAACATGTCACTGTGAGAACAATGAACTGATACTGCTCTCCTGGCTTGAAATTCTGGAGCAGTGATGACCAACAACCGGGCTATTGAACTGCAAGCATCTTGTAATCGTTGCTGTCTGGTTTCTATTCTAGGGATATATATTATGCAACTGGCAATTAAGATGTGAGTAGAGTTGGAACTCGCTGATAATCTGAAGTCTGAAACTGGTCTGCAAATCTGTGGGAGCTGCACCCCACGATAGTTTCAGGCAGTATTGTCACTCTTGCTCACCTGAGAGCCGTTCCATGAGCTCTCTTTCCCACAGCTGCCTTATAAATGTGGTAATACATCCTCTAATAAGTGTATTTTTTGGTAGGTTTTTTTTTAAGGTCAAATAATTTGGCTATCAGTGCTTAAAATAAAGATGGTCTTCTATAAGATGTGTTGATGAGAGGGAGGATAATGTTATCTGGTTATCCAGAGCTGTTGAGGAAAGCTGGCTTTATCCTGGAATTTTGTTGGCCTTGGAAAATGACTCTGTTATTCTGAGGAAGCACACGGCATACTTCTGAAGTATTTCTCAAAGTTCTGAAAATAATCCTTCTTAAAATAGTTCAAAGACTGCATATTACTTCAAATAATGGTATGCTTGTGTAAAATACTGATTTCGGAATAGATTTCAACAGCTCTTAGAGCAAAGCTTTCCGAAATTCAACAACCAGTTCAGAATTCTGCTTGAATGCCCTGGTTTGGGATGGAGCAGAGCCAGCTTCTGTTCAGTGAGGGAGGCTCTTGCTTATCCTTGTTACCACAGCAGCCAGGCTCAGCTGAGCTGCTTGTTTACCCCCTGGAGGGGTTGCACCTGTGGGGAGGAGCAGACAGGTCACTTGACCCAAACTGACCAATAAGGTGTTCCATCCCATCTGCTAGCATCAGTATAAAGGACGAGGGACCAAAAGCTTGGGTTTTGCTTCAGTGGTGACCGTTTGAGGAAGACCCTATCAGTTCATCTGCCTTTGATCTCCATCGGTCTGTTCTGAAATCTGGTTCCCATTCATCACTGAGTCTGATCTGGAACATTCCCACTGCCTGATGGTGGCATCTCCCTGGAAGCTTGATACACTTTTGTATGTATTGGTATATATTGTATCTTTTTCATTATTTCCTTTTAATTTTATTGCTACTATTTCACTGAAGTAGTTCAGTTTTGTTCTAAACTCATAGTTCTCTTTGTCTCTCTTTGTCCTTTCCTTGGAGCAAGAGGTAGGGGAGAGCATCTGTTTTGTCATTGGCCAACCTGCCTATAACCATGATATTGATAAAAAATTGTTTTGAAATAACATGCAGGATTTTGTAGCTGAAAGCCTTGTCAGAATTTTCAACATGGCCTGAGACGGTATTTCTTGAGACCTAAAAAGTTTCACTTTCACCAGTTAAGCCTGTTCTTACTTCTCCTGTTTTTTTTTGTTGAGGGTCTGAGGAAGTTATTCTGCCTCTCTAATGGCTTCATCATTAAACAATCCAATTTTTCTATCTTGGGCTATATTTCTGAGACATTTGGATGCTTAAATTTTTCTCTCTGGACTGTCCCAGTTGACTTGCATCTTTCCAGAATTACTTTATACAAAGGTTGAACAAAGTGAAACTTAAATTGTAGGTTTCACAGGCTGTGCTCTTATTTACACATTGTGTGGTGATATTTACCATTTTCACGATGTTATGAACTGTTGGTTTGCATTTAACTATGATCCCATTTTTAATTGTGGGGTATCTCAAGCTTGTTTTTATTTGGAACAAACTTTAAAAAAGATTTTAAAATCTTTTTGTATTTTTATTAATGTTAAATTCAGATGAGCAAACCTGTGCCCAAGCAAGCACTGTGTGGCTTGGTCTAAAATGTGACAGACTTCGTGGAAACTTGCACAACTTTTAAAAATTTCCTTGAGTTTAGTTCCAACAGAAGCTAGAAACACAGCACGAAGGGTCCAGTTTCTAGTACAGACATGCACAAAACTAGTAGGAGAGCAAAAAGCAGATATCTAATACAAAATTATGGTTTGTAAACTGCTCTACTACTAAAGGGATACTTTTGAATGCTTATAGCATTAGTGCTATAAGCTCTGCTGTTTTATTAAAAAAAATAGAACAGAACAGTTCTATCTTTAGGAACTATTTCCAAATAGTTCACTTGAATTTCTAGCTACATCCTGGGTTTAATTGGGGTTATAACTTACAGACTTCTGTCACCAACAGAAAACAAGGGAGATTTGTATTGTGTTTGAATTGTCTTCCCTTTAACTTCTTCCGGGAATTTGGTTGCTTGGAGCAAAAAAGGCACTTGCTGCCTGTACATGTATTACACATTATTGTGAGAATACAAAGAACTGTTATGTCGGTTTGTTTTGTTTTCCTGGAAATCCTCTGCTCTGTAACATCCTTCTTATGAAGGAAGAATGAACAAAGGTTATGACTTTCCTAGCAATTTTAGAATAGAAATAAACATTCCTATAAGATCACAAAACCTTGGAATGGTTGAGGTTGGAAGGGACCTTTGTCCCTTAAAGATGTTTCATCTCTTCTGAATTGGACTGGAGACAGGAAGGCTTTGGTATCATTGTAGGGATATTGACATGATTATATTTGCATAAAAGCCAAAGATGCTTTTTCCCTTGATGACATCAATGAACAGGTTGATGGTTATTACTTACGTAGAGGGTAGTGCTACCTATGTGAAAAAACCCCAGATCTCTGTTCCTATGGCAATTTTACCAAGAGAGATCTGACTTAGATGTGCTTTTATACTTAACATTGTTTGATTTGACATATTTCTGAAGACTTAGAAATCCACACTTAGAGCTGCTGAACAAGAACCCTCCAAACATGAGCGGAAAATAGGCCCTATATAATGACCTGTAAGTGGGTGTAGGGGGAGTCCAAAACAAAAACGGTAAGGGATTAATCCTTTGTGTCATTGGAAAATAGGATTTTAAATCATAATATATTATTGTATGATTAATAACAATCCCAAAGACTACCTTTTTTTTCAAACCATGAAGTTTAAAAATTTCATCTATAATTATCCTGCCACCTAACTTCCCATGTTACTTCTAACGCCTTTACCATAACCATCCAGCTGAAGGTTTATTCCGTAATCTTTCAATGTCATTCTCATGTGCCAGAAGTCTGAACCATCCCTGCCAAATTCTCTGCTTTCTTCTTGGCAGCTTCTGATTTGCTTCTGCATTTTACACAAAGATCATGCCTTGCATTGATCATCCAAAATATAATTCATTAAGTGTAATATAATATTAAATCACACTGATAAAATAGACCATTTCTTTTTCATTCTAAGAAGCTCTAAAAAGCCTTCTGGCTTTTATTTGTTTTGAAGCTGTCCAGAATTTTCCATTGAGGAAATACTGCCATTGAGGACTTGAACCTTGAGCTCATACAGTGAATTCATACAGTGAATATGAAAGATAAATGATGTAGACTCATAATAATTAAGGTTAGAAGGGATCTTGACTGGTCATTTGTTCCAATCCTGTACTCAAAACTGGGGACATACAAAATTTTGATTAACTTTGAAGTTGGATCAGATTCTTGTTCAGTTAAGTTTTGAATATCGCAGAATGGTAGGGACCTGTAAAGGCCATCTAGTCCACCCCGCCCTGCAGGGACATCTTCAGCTAGACCAGCTTACTCAGAGCCCTGTCCAACCTGATCTTGAATGTTTCCAGGGATGGGTCATTAACTACTCTGGGCGACCTGGGCCAGTCTTTCACCACCTTCATTGTAAAAATTTCTTCCTCATATATAGCCTAAATTTGCATTCTTTTAGTTTAAAGCCATTACCCCTTGTCCTATCACAACAGGCCCTGATAAAATGTCTGTCCCTGATATCTTTAATAGCAAAATTCCACTGTATCTCTGGCAGCTTGTTCCAGTGTTTGAGCACCCCCATTATAAAGAATATTTTTTTCCTTATGTGTAATTGATGTTTCCTTTGCTGCATTGTGGGTTGGTTACTTCTTAGCCTTTTGTAGAGCACCTCTGAGAAGGGTCTGGCTTGGTCCTCTCTTTAACACCTTGTTAGATAGTTGACAATAGTAATTGGATCTTTTGTTAACCTTCTCATCTTTTGGCTAAGCAAATCCAGCACACGAAGCTTTGTCTCGAGTTTTCTTCAGTCCCCTAATCATCTTAAGGCCTTAATCATCTTGGGCATCTTATGCGTAGATGCTCTATACTGGACTCATTGTAGGTTTTCAATGTGACTTGTGTAACAGGAAGCCCAAGCTGGACACAGTATTCCAGTAAATTCTTGTACTCACGCAAATACTGAGTAGAGGACGATAAACTCTTTGCTTGTTCTACCTGCTATGCTCTTGCTAATACTGGCCCCTACGGGGTAAGCCATTTTTTGCATCAAAGACATTGTTCTGCCTTATGTTTAGCATGTCATTTGATGGGCCCCAGGTCCTTCCCAGCCAAGTTGCTCCCTTGGCATCTGGTGTGTACTATGGTGTGGTGCTGTTTCATTCCAGGTGCAAGACTCTGCATTTATGTTTCTTGACTTCAGAAGGTTTTTGTCAGCTCGTTCTCTCGGCTGTTGAGATCTCTCTGAGCCAGCAGCCCTGTGCTCCAGTGAATTGACTACTTCCACTGGTGTGCTGCCATTGGTTTTGTCTGATAGTCATGAAAGTTAAACAACTCGCCATTCCCAAGTGGGCGGGTGGTTATTATGCAGGCAACAGTGCCCTTCTTGAACTGGGAAGTAACAATTACATTGTTATTCTAATATTGAAAATCTCAATTATGGCTGATTTATAGGATAGTCTGACCACAGACCATGCATAATGACTCTGGTATTGATAACTTGCAGCTGCTCAGCCTAAGTATTTTGAACTGCTTGTCTGATGCCTGCAAAACAGGTGTATCTTATGGACATAGTTTGTGATCTACGTCCTGGGTATCTCTTCTTCCCTGCCCCCCATCCTGTCTCAACTCTGTTCTCCCCCAGTTTTAAATGCCTTCCTGTTCAGTTTTTGCAAGCATCTTCTACCTTTTCTGTGTGCTCAGTATGATAGTTGATACTCCCTTTCCTCTAATCTTAGAGTCTTGATGGTTGCCTTTTCTTAAGGTTTTATTTTCTAAGCATTGACAATTTTCTGAAGTATATATATATTTTTTTTTTCCATCTGGAATAATTTCTAAGACCAGGAAAGCAGTCTGGGAAAACTGATGATGCTCCAGTGGGAGCATTTCCTTCTCTGCCATTCTGTGTGCAGAATCACTGTCCCTCACTCCACCAGCCAGTGGACTTACCTCCCGTGTGCCACTCTCATGAAAAGGAATACTCTTCACTTTTCTTCACTAAACACCAATTGCTGTAGACTTGAGCCAGCACAACTTCCATTTTCAGTAAGTAATGTTTTTGCCATAAAACTTAGAGAGAAACCCAGCTTTCTTCCATTCAAAGTAATTCATACTCCTAATGAGCAGGTGAACAGTTGATGTAAATGTTTCAAGAGGAAGTAAGTCAGTGGTTGTCTGGGCTAATGAGAAGCAGGAACAGTTGGCAGAACACAGCCAAATGTGTCCTCTGCAGTAGAAGCAGTAATAGGTGATCCCTCGTGGGATGCTAATTTTGTGAGCCAGAGGATATGATTATTTTGCTGTTGGTTTCCTCCACTGCTGCAGACGATCTGCAGAGTGTAAAAGGTCTGGTGGGAACAGAGAAGCCAGATGAATCCTAGAAAGAAAGCAAGAAAAACTAGTTGAAAGGTCTTATTCTGACAACTATTACTCTCACTGGTTTTATCCTGTAGACTAAAACTCCTTTCCTGTATGAATTTGTCAGGAGCTGAAAAGGATAAATAAAGTCAAGTTCAGTGAATCCTTGAGGGCTTTTCCAATGAAAAGAAGTTATCTTAAAAGTATAGTCATGCAGATTCCAACCTAGCTGTGATGTCCTTGTATAGGGAAGCTAAAGGCTCCTTTCCCTTGTTAGCATTTATGGGTTTTTACCTGAAGACTGTGTTAAAGCACTAAAAGCCTATTAGGAATTCCTCTCTCTGAAGGTTATCTGTAGTCTGTCATTAAAAGGAAAGAAGTTAAATGTGGGAAGATGGGGGGATCTGAACACCCTTCCCAGCCAAATTAGGTTTGTGTGACCTTTCCCATCTGCAAAATTGTGTAAGCATTCTTGCCATGCTGAGGAGCTGAGAAAATAAATCTCTTACTCTCCTGAGGCTCATAAAAATCTCAGAAATAAATGCTGTAGAAAAGCCTTTAAATATTATAGAAATGTAATATATTTGTTGAATGAGGTTCAACAAATTGTAACTTTCAATATTTTTTTTCACCTGAATGAAATAAAAACAAATGAGCTTTTGCTGAAAAACACTTGAGCATGAATGAGGAGTGTAGTATTTAGCATAAACTATTTATTTGTTTCCTTAACTTCCAAGTGTTACTGATTTCATTAGAACAAGCAATTTCCACAATGCTGGATTCTCTGTATTTTAGTGTTTATGCAACTGTTGCCTATATTTTCTGTATTAAGAGGAAATAGCATCCTCTGCTGACAAAAAACCCACACCAAAACCGAAGCAAATAAACAAAAAAAACCCAACAAAATACCCCACTCAACCTTCTAGAAAAAATATTTTTCAGTTGCCTATAGCAGCGTGTATTTAGATCTGAATAGATCTAAATAGATCTGAAACTGTGGAAAAAAACCCAAATGAAATGTGCCGTTGACTCTGTGATTTTACATAATCTCTTAAGTCACCTCATCTACTTGACTGAACCTACTCTACAGTCTTCCAAATCTTATTTGTAGCTTGTTCCAAAGCTTGACCCACCCACCAGCCCTGCAATCTGTGCAGGGCACTCTTCAGCATTGGAGGAACTGCCTAACTGTGAAATTTGTGGTGATCTAGAGATTTTGGGGAAAGTAGGTGATTGTCGCGGGCTGCCAGCTGTGTTAAGTGGTTGTACTCTATACACAGGGTATTATGAAAGAAAGGAAGCTTTTCAGAAACTCTCAGTAAAGTACATGTTCATCTGTTTCCCTTTCTTCCCTCCCTCTGCCTTCTCCAAGAGAAATGTTATACTTCTGTCTTTTTTGTGTCTCTGTAAAATCCATTATCTCACTTGAGGTGCCGCAACGTGTAAGCGTGAACTTCACTTGGGCAGCATCTACCTCCACCAGCATTGTTATAAGGATCTAGGTTTAATTTTAATGTGTAGACCCACTTTTCACTGTGTTAATGTTGTTATTTGGAGGTCATCTTTATGCATACACTTTGGTAAACTGCTGTCAAACAAGGGTTCCATGCTATGGCTGAAGACTCTTAATATTATTATATTATATATATATATAATATTCCACATGCTACACGTGGAATTTTGTTCAATTTATAGTAACTCCCTTGTTGCAAACTAAAATAACAACCAAGTAAAAATCATGCATGGTGAGGATGTGCAATGTAAAAAATGAAAACAAAAAGCCAAAAACCTTACTGCTTAAACTGAACACTTACTATCCTTTCTCTCAGCTATTTTTAAACAGTTTCCTCCTGAGGAAAACCAACCACTATTTATTTTGGCAGTAAAATGCCCCAGTAAACTTATTGTGATACAGAAAGAATTTTATCTTATCCTACCTAATAAGCCTGCCTTCTGCAGCTCATCATCACTATTTTCATATAATGATAATAATGAATAATGTAAATGAATATGTAACGAATAATTTTAAGGATTCTGAGCTGCATTCAGATCATTAAACAAGAGGTGTAGGTAGTGAAGATGAGGAAGTCATTATTGTACTGAAACATTGGCTCTCACTACTCCAAAAGATCTTTAAAAAAAAAACCCCAAAAAACCCAAACAAACCAGACTGAATTGATATTTATAACAGCTTCTAGTTTGGCTGTTTTTAAGAATGTTTCAGAGTGTGGTGCTGTGATTGAAAGCCCTGTTGTGAGACATTAGGTGCAAATTTCTCTGTCCCTGTGATCTTTCCTTAACAATGATAAGGAGAGTCATCAGAGGATTCTGGTAGAAAGTTAGCAACTTTTTCAGAGCTTCTGGAAGTTTTAAAGCTCATGGAGTTTTGTTGGTTTTTTTTTTTTTTTAAAGGAAGTTGTGTTGAGTCCCTCTAATCAGTGGCTGGTTAGATGTTCCAAGGGAAGGTTTCCTGTGGGGGAAAAGGCTGAACTAGGCTTGTTATTACAACCACAGTTGGCAAATGGGTAAGCTATAAGGTGGGATGAGAAGTAGTTGAACTGTAAAATCTGAGCCAGGAGAAGAAAGGAATCTAAGCTACAGGTTAAAGGGTGGTGAAGGTGGGTAAAATCCAGCACATCCTGTGGCTTTAGTGGTGCTAGAAGCACCTAGGGTAAGGACTCAGCTGATCATCATGCATCCTCAAGAGCTGAGCAGGCTGTTTCCTGTAGTTCCTTGTTTTCTCAGGGCACAAACATTCGGAAAAGACAAGTCCCGGGGGGAAGATAAGGGCCAATGTACTGGCAGAGCATCCGGAATTGAATATAAATGCAAATGTTTCAGAGCAGCTGAAATTTCAAAGCTTGTGCTTTCCAAGCCATCAGGTTGAGACTGATCCTTTCTAGGAAGACTTGTGAAGAGCTGGAAGGTTTTTTCAGTTTGTTTCTAGTGATCAAGTGTTCATTTTGTTTTTCCAGCCTTGAGTGGAAGCTCAAGACTGTTGACTAGTACCAGGAAAGTATCAGATGAGCTTAAATGACAATGAAAATGTAAGAAATGCCTTTCAAATATCAACATTTGCTCTGATGAGGTGCTCCTAGCTAGGAGCTTTTATGTGTGCATAGTATTTATGCTGTCTCATGTGAAATTTAGAAGTGTGGGGGTTAGCATGAAACAAAATTAAGTTGTTAATTTGCTTGTGTCATTTTGAGGCCAGCTGGTACTGGAAAAATGGAAGGGATTTGTTAGTTGGTGTTTACATCACTGTTTTTCCTGCCACTGGATGGCAATGTTTGACCAAAAAACCTAACCTTATCTGAGGATATAATAAAACAGGAAACTGACACCCTCTTGTATTGGCAGAGGAGGTTCACATCTTCCTTTGGGTATATGGCTTTCTGGAACTTGAGGAGGAGGAAAATATTGTATTAAACTGAACCAAATTTCATTGCTCTTAAGTATTTATTATTATTATTCCAATAGTGCTGAGAAACCTCCTGGGCTCTGAACTTCAGTGGGTTAGATGCTATAGAAAATATAAGTAAATCATTGCATGCCTATGAGAATTAAATAACTTCCACTGTATCCAAGCTCATTGATATGCTTGGATATCAAGCACCTTCTGTTAATATGAATGTTAGACTCCAAATCTGAGTAATTTCTTTTTTTTAGTGAAGTATGTATTTTAAAATTTGCCAAACTGTAAAAAAGAGGGAAAAGTTTGTAAATTATATCGACTATGATACAACTACATACCAGCAACAATAATTGTAATTGTGAAGATGATATTGGTGAGGGGTTTTCTTAGTGGTAGAACAAAGATGGAGAAGAGACAGTTGAAACACCTCTGGCTGCTCTGTTCAACTGCAAGCAGCTCTGTGTGTTGTGCTTTGTGTTGGTTGTGGACAGGTCTCCAAGAGCTTAGCAATATTTAAAGCACAAATCTCAGTGCTCAATTTACCAGACCCGATTCTTGCTATAACAAGCAATTCAGTCATTAGTTTATATGAATTTTGCTACAATGAATATTTGTGCTTCAAATCACGCAGGTGCATTAAATCCTAAACCACTCTTTTATGTCATGCAAGATTACAAGTATTGCTTCTCAGAAAATATTAATTTATTGGAGTGAAACAAGTATAGGTTAGTAGAACTACTCATGCTTTGATTTTGGGTGTGTAATTAGAATGTGTTAGAATGTTTCACTGGGTGAGCAAAGGGATTATTTAACTTAATACTGTATCTTCTTCAGGGGCCAGTGGCAGATGACATGGGAAGAATGTAAGAATTAGGTAAACAAGATACAGAGGTCTCCTCTTTTGAAAAAGTTCTTCCACAAAATTGTTGTTGTGTGTTTGGTTTTTTTATTTTTTTTTTTTATTTTTTCAGAGAGGAATCCCACAGATTTATTATATTTTGTGTAAATGCCTCATTTCATTTGGGTTTTGGACCTGTTGTGGTGTAGAAAAAGCATGTCAGAACTTAGAAAAATCTCATTCTTTGTAGTCCTTCTCTGCCATCAGCCAGGATGTGCTTTGGTTTGTTATTAGGCTTTTTGCCAAGTCAGTAGCAGCTTGGGAACCCATTTTCTTTGATTTATTTGAAAATGGTCAGTGTGAAAGGAAAAAGTGGATTGCAGTGGAGACAGAATGAAATTGCCTTTTATCCTGCCTGGACCAGTGCTTGTTTGGATGATGAACTTGAGGAGACTGGACATGAAGGAAGAGGTGTGAGTTAAGAGGCCACATAACTAGATTTAGAGAGTTCATACTTACTTTGACAGACCATTTTTCTAATGAGAGAACCTCTTTAATGATGTTCTGAGTAAACACCTATTAATTAAAACCACTAACTAGACCTATTTGGTTTATTTCCAAAGCTGGAATGCTGATAGGTGTCCTGCCTTAGAAGTCACACTCTGGTTGTGTGGATAGATAGTGTGGAAGTAGCAGTCCTGGCAGTCACAATATGGTGTACACACATCAGAACACAAATGAAGGAGCTGGTGTTGCTCAGCTTCAAGATAAAGAACAGAGAGCCTTGGTCTGCCTTAAAATCATTATAGTCTAATTAATTTAAGGCTTATCTCGTTTTAGTCAAGGCCAGAATTCCTTTCTTCCTCGAAGTAAACACTTGAAAAGGTTTAGGATTTATGCTGCAGTGTAAGTGCGTTGAAAGCTTTACTTTTGCAAGACTCCTTTTTTCTTCTTCTCCTTTTAACTTTGTATAAACTCTAACTGTGTAACTATAAACTCTGTGTCCATGTGAATTGGGAGAGGGGCTGCAATGCAGAGCTTGGAAGTAGTGTTTCAGAAATTCCAAGTTGTGGTTGGAAGCCATGCTGCCCAACTGCAAAGATGGCTGCAAATGAGGAATTTTGCTGCATTTACTTTTGTAAAATAATGTAATAGGGATAAATATGGGCCTTTTTTTTTTTCTCTTCTACTTTTTTTCCTCCTTTTTCTTGCTCTCCTATAACAGATCGCTTCAGTGACTGCGGTCACTGGTGAATGGAAATTATGTCAGTGAGAATGGAGATAATTTAAGAGTACAAAACAAAAGAAAGAGGCAATAGAGATTATATACTGGGGGACCAGGTGACAATAAGTAGATGTGAGAAATCTGTAATTTATGGATCTTTAAAGTGTAATATGCTTGATTACCATGGAGAAGGAGATGCAAAAGATCTATGATGATCATTCTACAACCATTGTTTTTTCAAAAACCTCCAAAGAGTGAAATTTGACAGGGTCTCCAAAACTGTTTGGAATGACTATCTAAGCCTTTGTATACTCAAAATACCAGAAACAGACACATAAGAAATAATAAAAAATCCAGTCTAGTTCTCCAAGAGGCCAAACACCACTTTGGATATAAACACTGGGCTCTTACTTCCTTACGTGGTTTGACTCTTAGGGCATTTTATTCATGACTTTTCCCAGAAAACAACATTAATTTTCAGCTGTATTTATCATTGAAAGCTTTCAAGTGTTGAGAGCTGGTAGAGTGGGCATCCTCTACCTAGTCCTTGGCTGTGCAGAGTGTGTTTGATACTTGATAATGCTGTACCTCCCTCCCATTTCTCGGAAGCCAAGCCTGCTCTGCTTCAACTGGCCAATATCCAGACACTTCTGTCTAATGTTTATGCACTATAAAAATGTTTCATTGAATAAATTCTCACTTAGCTCATATTTTTGAGACAGGTCAGATCTGTAAGGCACTTGGAACAACTTACAGACTGACTTGTGTGGTTGTCTTCTGGCAGCGTTCAATGTTCTGTAATACAGCAGAGCATTGATCCTCTGATGCCATAGAATCATAGAATGATTAGAGTTGGAAGAAAACTTAAAGATCATCTAGTTGCAACCCCCCTGCCATGGGCAGGGACACTAGACCATGTTGCTCAAAGTTCTGCCCAGCCTGGCCTTGAACACCCCCAGGGATGGGGCAGCCACAGCTTCTCTGGGAAACCTGGGCTGCTGTCTCACTACCCTCAGAGCAAAGAATTTCTTCCTGAGATCCCATCTAAATCTCCCCTCTTTCAGTTTAAAGCCATTACCCCTTGTCCAGTTGCTACACATCATGATCAAGAATCCCTCCCCGTCTCTCCTATGGGTCCCCTTCAGGTACTGAAAGACTGGTACAAGATCTTCCCTTCTTCAGGCTGAACAACCCCAACTTTCTCAATCTGTCTTCACAGGAGAGGTGCTTCAGCCCTCTGATCCATCTGTTCCAACAGGTCCATGTCCTTTCTGTGCTGAGGACTCCAAAGCTGGACACAATACTCTAGGTGAGGTCTCGTGAGCCCAGAGTAGAGGGGCAGAATCACCTCCCTCGACCAGCTGTCCAGAAAGCCAACTGCATCTAAGAATTGCCATCTCATGTTGAGCTTCTCATCTACCAACATTCCCAAGTCACTCTCTTCAGTGCTGCTGTCAATCCAATCCCTGCCCAATCTCTATTTGTGCTTGGGATTACCATGTCCCACGTGCAGGACCTTGCACTTGGCTTGGTTGAACCTCATGAGGTTCGCACAGTCCCTCTTCTCAAGCTTGTCCAGGTCCCTCTGGATGGCATCCCTTCCCTCCAGCATGTCGACTGCACCACACAGCTTGCATTCAAAGCTCCCTTGGGTATTCCTGCCTTCTAGTGCTGTTTAGAGTAGAGTAGAACCCACAACAGCCACTGACTCACAGCAAGAGTTGATGTAAGAATAGGGTGCTGGAGCTATTGTCTGCAATCTCTTCTTCCTCAAGCATGTTGTCTCTTCAGCACTTCTTAGTGTTCCTCTGTGCTGTATTTTGCTTAAGAAGAGATATCCAGAGTTGCTTTGGTAAACATAAACCACCACCGTAAGTTAGTTTTTCCTCTTTCATCAATTGATTTTCTTTTCTTTCAGCAAATTGCTTTTCTGCCATTCTGTTTTTCTCAGTCCTGATGATAACAGAAATGTTTAGTGATATGTAACTCGATGTAGGCTGGCAGAGATGTCATCCAGTTTGATAAAAACATGCTCGGTATCTGGAGTCTTTGGTTCAGGGTTAGATGTTGTTTTTCTCTCTAAAATTGCTGTCTTTTTTTCTCTTTCATTCAAACAAACAGAAGACTAAAACTAAGCATGGAAGGAGTGCAAGCTGCCAAGAGTGGTTGTGATCTCTAAGCTGGCATCTCCATGGAACTTCTGTAGAAGTGATACTACACAAAGTTTAAAATGCTGCCTTGATGCCAGGGCCTTTTCACATCCTTCCAATAATCTGCTCAAATAGGGCTGAATTCTGAGTCTCAGGGAGAGACAAGGAAGTTTGGACAGCTAAATTATCTTAAAACTCCATCTGTGCTGAGCATGATCCAATGTACACGTGCCAGGGGCTGCTCTCACTTGCCTCTCCCAGCTGTTGCGTGGTTACTGAGACATTGAGCAGGGAGCTGAAAGAAAAGCAAGGGCAAGGGTTCCAGTTCTTATTTGCTACCTCCTATAACACCAAGGTGATATTTGTATTTGGAGCAGGGAAAGGGTAGAAAAAATATAACATAAAAGATAATAACACTGGATTTGTGTTTGGTCGTACAAGTGTTTTAGGTGATTGACAAATACTGTATCTAGAAACTTGCTCATGTTAATCCATGTACATCATCTGTATCCTTTGCAGCTCAAATGTACCTGGCAAAATATCATAGGTTTAGGGGGTCTTTTTGTTTACTTGGTGAGGAGATTAGGTCCCTTTAAATCTCCATTTACTTTGCTTGCATCCGCACTGCAAAGAGAAACTTTTGAAGCTGTATCAATAGGGTGTTCAAAGATCACTGTAATTATGAAGCGAGGAAGAGAAGACTACTTCTGAAGTTCTAATTATAGTTTCACTAATGGAGAACAAAGGAATGGTATTGCTTTGGATTTATTTTAAAGAATGTCCAGGTCAAAGTGCTCCAGTAGTTACAGAACGCGGCTCTGTTTCGATGCTGCTTGCAGTGCTGTCAAGTGTCATTTTTAAGGTCAGGTTACCTGCAGCCTGTAGGTCCCCTCCTTTGTCTAGAGGTATCATGGAGACCTGTTTGTTTGTTTGTTTTCATTCTTGGCCACGTATCTAAGCTGTAATGGAATTTTGGCTACAGGTAGGGGAAGCAGAGTACTGGCAAATGTGTTTGTAGTGCTACTTGAGATGGAGAACTGGAAGAGGCAGGATCAGATAACTTCTTCCATACTGAAATAGTGCTGTGTCTTTCTACGAGTTTTTCTCTCTGCTACCTTTTCTTTTTTTTTTTTTTTCCCCAGAGGAATCAGGATATCTGCCTTCCTAGTTAGAGCAACAGGCTCCTAACCTGAGGAGTATTGTTGTATGGATAATGAAGGTACCAGACTTCATGATCAGCCAGGAGGGAAGGCTTTGAACAGTTCATCACGTGCACAGGGGTTCTGCTCTAGAGCAATATAACAATTGTATGTGTCTTCTCCAAACTTCAGCAACTCCTTAGAGACATTTTTAATTAAAGCTACTAAAAACATGCAAGTGTGCCATGGGTTCTGTCAAACTTCCACTCTCTACCTCTGAGTAGTTGTAAAGACTTGATGATTAGGGGAAAATTGCTGCTACCTCCCCTTCTCTTTGCTCTTTTCTTTTCACACAGTTTACTTGCTCTGAGCTCCATTCCCAAAGAGGTGGAAAAAACCAAACTGAAACTTCTTTAAAGAAGCCTTCCTAAGCAAAGGCTCTGTTTCAGTCAAGAGAAACAGAAGGAAGAAATTGTGAAACAGCTGACTGAATCCTTAGAATGGAAATATTCAATTAGGAAATCTCTGTAGGTGTCACTACTTGTGATTCCCATAGACCTGATATCCCAGCTGCACAGTGAGGATTAACTGATGTTACAAATAATCTGAAACTAGTGATCTGTAAATACCAATAGTCTCCAGGACTGTACGCATGGGAAAATCTGAAGGGAGGATTCTGGGAAAATTCTTTATTTCTTACTTCAAGATCAGCAGCTTGGCTGAAGTCTGTATTTGCTCCTGGTCTTGATTGGTGGTGTGGGAACAGAATTTTTGGTTTGTTGTGGTTTTTTTTTTTTTTATATGCGAAGTAAGAAACATTGGTGAAGGATATTTAGAATATAAATATGTGAATGTAAGAATCTATTGCAAGAAAAGTCCACTATTAAGAGTACTATAAGCATAATAAAAATCTTCTTTAAAAGGTGAAACCACAGCAATGCAAGGAGGCATCTTGTGGAAAGTTTTGCCATCCTAAAAATAGATTCTTTAACTATACAAGCGGTTGCAACTCATTGTATTTTATTTGTTTATTACCAAATATTCTTGGTTGAATTGTTCATACCACACCAACTCTATTTACTCTACTATGTGAATTTATTTTATAGAGATGGGAGAATTTGTCTTGGGAACAGCTAAGTGGAGCAAATTCCCACGAGCGAGCATGGCATTGTGTCTGATAATGAGCCTGCCACAGAAAAGCACTGGCAGTGTAATTTGACTATCAATCACTGTCATCTCTGGAGCATGTGAAGCTTATGGCAGCTGCAAGAACAGCTGTAACCCAGGTCTATTGTCCTTGTGACCATCCCATGCGTTTCTGAAGCCTATTAATGGCATTTTTAGGGCTTGAAAACTGGATGGTAGTAATATCAATCTGAATATTCTAAATGACACTGGCTCATTAGGCAGTGCTTTCTATAATAATATCTAATTTTTGAGAGTTCACTTGGCAAGAGAAAAGACATTTGAAATGGTACAAGTGTTAGAGCTTTACAAATGCAAGCAGCACTTTCCCATTTAGCACAAAGCGAGAGGAAAACACTCAACAGATGTATCTAATTGCTCCTTCTACTCATGTATTTTATTTCTTCCAAATGCCTGAGGGAAGACTTTGCCTTTATGTGAGGGTGAGGCAAATAGAATATTGCCTGGCATAAAGATCAGGCCCTGAGTGGGTCCAGATGGACCAATACATTCCGTAGCCAGATAAGGAAGGCCTATAATTTTCTATTTACCTGCTTCCACTACCAGCAACAAGATCTCTGATGTATATGTTACTCTTGGATTCCTAGAATTTTTGGATTTAGAATTCATCTTTTTTTCTTATTGAATTTTTCTGTTTACTATTTTTTTTAATGGTTTGGTATTTGGTACCCTGTAGATTTTGAAGTCTTCATGAGAAGATCTGGCCTTTTCTAAGGCACATGAAAACTAGACCAGTGGCTATGTTACGTATGGGATTTTTCTTTTTTTTTTTTTCAAAGAGAAAAATTATTTTTCCTCCAAGTGTTGGAGACTTGAAAAGGAAGGTTCATGGGGAAAAAATAATGAATTTCAGGTCCTGGGTTACTAACTGTTCCAACATAATCTTCACGGTCTCAGGAGGCTTAGCCTTGCTTTGCCTCCTTGCTCTTGGTTAAGTGAATTTTAGATATTTAATATATTTTAGCATCTCTTTTCATGTGTAAGCAACTGCTAAAGCTTCTATAGATTTTTTTGTTCCGCTTATTGAACATAAAACTTTATAGGCACTATACATTTTCCAAAATTCTAGTCATTTTGATGTGGTATTTAGGCTGAGAAGTTATAGTGGTTTTGATGAGTGTACTTTGTTGGCAGTTGTAGGAAAGCCGAGCCATATGGAGCCCTGTTGAAAGTTGAGACAAGCTCAAGACTTGTAGTGATGTTTAAAAAAAAAAAAAAAAAAATAAAAATTCTAGCACAGCTTCTATTTCTACTGGGGAATTGGAGGGAATCCTCTGACTAGTTCCATATATGCCACTGAATCTCAAAGATACATGACAGTTGTGGTGGAGAGCTATATCTAAAAATATGATGGAGCACTCCATGACCAGTTTCTCTGGTCAAAGGTTGCTCCAGCTCTTTCTGTGGCTCTCACAGTGTGCATTGTAATTGCATGTGATCTTCATTGTTTTAATTCAAGCAATGATAGAATTATTATTTGCTTCAGATAATTATGCAATGTTGAGAGCATTGGTTAAATTGTAGATTTATTTCCTCTTCTGTTTTGGTTTTTTTTTTTTGGCAATTATTTCTGGCTCAGAAAAATTGGAGAACCTGCTGAATATCAAAGGCTCTTCACTAGCAGTAGCTCCTTTTATGTTTATCTGTTCCACTGCACTATTCCACTACTCTCTGTGATAACAAAATGCTCTGTTACACAATAATATACAGCTGGGGATGAAAGTAAAACTCTCTTAATGTTATAAGTACTAAAGAGGTTCTACAAGGAGGTGTTTGTAACCGAGATAAAGAAAAATAAAGTAGTGATGCTTTGGAATTTCCTGTCATTATCTTGTTGATATCTCACACCACATCATTTTCTTTGATAGAATCTTTCTGAAAAGTGAGCAGAGATGAAAGATGTATCTGACTGATGTATTCAAATTAAAGTGAGAATTATGGATATTTAGTACCTGCATCTACTGAAATACACTAGTCTTGTTTAGGTAAGCTCTCCCGTACGATGAAGTTATTTATATCATTTCACCTCCCACTAACAAGACTACTTGTGTTCTAAGGAGCTATTACTACAAACAGATGAAACAATGGATTGCTCTGCATCATTTCTGCTCTGACTTCTTCTCTGAGTTTGAGTGTGCAGTACAAAACAGTTTTTACGTGACAACAGTGTCAAATGTGTGTTTTCTTTCAAGGAAACAAACTGTTCTTAACCAAAGGTGCTGAACCACCCCTCTCTGTTGTTGTGGTGTGTCCGTGGTGCAGTCTAGAA
Organism: Scolopax mira; assembly: GCA_004320125.1. Classification (NCBI taxonomy): domain Eukaryota; kingdom Metazoa; phylum Chordata; class Aves; order Charadriiformes; family Scolopacidae; genus Scolopax; species Scolopax mira. The sequence goes on from BJBW01009819.1 coordinate 28,460, forward strand.
ATGGAATATAGTCAAGTTGATTCTGTCATCTACCTTTCAGTTTCATTTCACCCTGAACTTGAGAATAATAAAGGTTACACACATTAATTAGGCACATTAATTAAGTAGTACACATAACTTTTTAATTAAGTGATCGTAGGTAGAATCATAAAAACATACAGTCTATATTGACCAAGCTGCTTTACCTAGAGTAAAGCCTTTAGTTTATTTACCAAAAAATCTCTAAACCCCACAAATTCATGCTGAAAGACACCCAAAAACTTAAATCAATTTACCTTCTTGAAATAATTTTACTTCTAAATGCACTGCTATTGCTTAATATTCAGATCTGTTTCTTGGTCACAGAATCACCTAGGTTGGAAGGGACCTTTGAAGATCATAAAGTCCAACCAATTAATGGTCACTTATTTCTTCTTGATTAAACCCATTCTGATTAATGCTGAACTGAAAAGCTTTGGCTCTTCAAGAGCTGACATGGCAAATAGTCTTTCCACCTCCAAAATTGCCTGCAGGAGATCTACTGTTTCAGATTTTCATTTTTGTTTCCCTGTGGTTGCTTGATTATAGTATCCAAACATGCAGGTCTTTCCTCATACTGTCTTGTTCACTTAAAAAAAAAAAAAAAAAAAGGCAATTATTAAGCAAGAGGCAAAAAATAGAAATGTTTACATTTCATGCAAGATCATGGAAAATGTGTGTTCTGTTCTACCACTCAATAATTCTGTCCCTCTGACCCTGCCAAAACTTGTGTACCTTATTGTACAAACTCAGCTTTTCCTGTTGAAGCGGACAGGATCACCTGGAGTGCATTAACTTGAAGCATACATGGAGAATAAAAACCCCAAACCCTTTGGATTCCAGTGCTGATCCTGTAATTTACTCTGATATAAAGTGCTGTACAGCAAGGAATTTACAATGATGTTGAATAGACAATGTTAAGACTTTACTGAAGTCAGTCAATGGATAGAAACTGAATCCAGATAAACAAAAATTAGATATCAGGTGTGCACATTATTGGGTTCTATGTAGATGTAACTGGTTGGTGTATATTGTCTCTGCTGCGCCAGAGGTCAGGCAGGTCCTAAACTCTGTATCTTTGATAGAATAAATGAATAAATTATGTCTATTTAAGAGAAGATGTTTGGGAATGTTTCTCTTGGCAGTCATGCTCTGTGTTGTAAACCAATATGTTAAAATATCTGATGTAACTTCCTCTGTTAGGGGAAGGATTTTAATTTTACTTGGTTGGTTACTTTTTAAAAGAGAGTTATTTATGCCAATATCACAAGGATATTATTAAGACATATTAGATTTACAACATTTCCAATTATTGAACTTCACTAGATGAATAAAGCAGATGAATAGATTATATTCTGATAACTGGCTTCTGACAGTTTTGTATTAAAACTTAATGAACTGATCCTCTTTCTGAAGCTGCTCTTTTTTCTTTAGATTAGTCTAATGTTGAATCAAAACTGGATGCCATCTGCAGTTCTTCCTTCCTGATGTTTTTGTGAAGGCATTGATCTTGAAACTTTTGGTAGGTCAATATTTTGACTAAAGGGACATAACTTTATGGACTTAGCGGAGCTGTGATAGAAAACATTACCTGAGAATCTGCACCTTTGTATTTAAATATGATAATGATGTTTAAATCTGTTGATCTGAACAGCAGGGGGCCTATCCTCAGGCGAATTTGTTTTGCTGTGCTTTTATTGTCATTTGCAGTGAAACCAGTAAAATCCCACCTCATGTAGGAGGAAAACTTGAGCTGTAAGTTCTGACTGGGCAGAGTGGTGGGGCTAATAGTGGCGGGGCTAATAGTGGCCTGGGATTTCAAACAATGACACCCTAAATGCCAAGGGTAGTAGTGAGTTCATTTCCTTCCTTCGTCTCACACTGGATGGAGACTTTTTCCTCTCTTTCAGCTGGCAGCATGTAGGCCCATGTGGAAAAGGAAGTGCATAATATATTAGGAATGCTGCAACCTTGATTAAAATCTCTGATGGGATGAATAATGAGATGTTGCAAAAGGGTATATGCTGAAGGGTGCCTTCACGTGATGATGTGTGTTCTGTGTAACGTAAATCAGGTGTTGGATGAACTTCTGGGATGTCCCTTCTGGTGAGCAGGAGTTGTGTTGTCTGTTCCAAGCTGTGGTTCCCTGCCATGCAGTGCTCAGCAGCAAAGCCTGTACTAGAAGGCTGTTGCTTTGATTGCTGTCCCTCTGTGCTGGTCATTGTACTGGTGACATAGCTGTTGGTAAATTTGTGTTATAATAACTGTTAAAAAGCAAATTACTGAGTTATCTGACTAGGTCTTTTTTTTTTTTTCTTTTTTTTTTTTGCTTTTGTGCAGTGGGGTTTGCTTTGTTTTTAAAGATTGGCTAACTTGTCTGTCTAATCATTTCCCCAAGGAAATGAAAATTTGAACTGCAATTCAGTCATATCTGGGTGTCTCAGTCTGGAGAGGAATGCCTCTTATCTTTCCTTCCAGATGATGCCTAAATTTTTGTTTGGCTGCAGCGTACATGAGGGAAAGGTATGAAAAGGGGGAAGAAAAAGGAATTTCTTACACTTATGTCATTGTTACAAATGCTGTGATCTTGAGTTAGAGAAGATGTCTCTTCTGGAAGTCAGTACCAGTAATTGAGAACAAAATGTAACCCTCTGTATCTAAGAATCAAAAGAAAGTTGCAATGGAAAGTTTCAGCAGTTAAATTTGTCTGTGATGGTGCCATTTGAGCTGGGTTTGGAACAAAATAACCCCTTTTGTTAGTCGAACTGAGAGATACCTCTTAGCAGGTGCAGAAGTACCTCTGAAGATTGGAATTGCACATAAACAGACATGAAATATATCTTCCAAATTATCGGGTTTATTTGATAAACTGGAATAAAAAGATGTCAGTTTGGAACCCTGTATAGTGGGTGCCCTGGTGTGATATTGCTAGGGAATGATACTGATGTCTAAGAATAAGTGCCTGTTTTCAAAGAAGCATATTATACTGAAAAATAAGAATTATTTTAAAATAGTTTTAAGAAAGTTAATGCCTGGAAAACAAGGCTTAATCTGGAGACTTTATATTTGTTGGATAGCAAAAGGTTAGTGATACAAGTAATATTAGTATGACCTTACCATGTGCACATAGTCCTGATGGTCTGACTCTGCTGCTTCACGTGGGCGTGTGTGAATATGGGTGTAAAGGCTGTTATTTTAGTTAATTGCATTCTCAGTAGGGTCAGTGTTTGTTACACCATGTGCTTGTATGAGGCCTAACTGATAACCCAATGTTAGCAACCACCAAAGTGAATCTTAGCTTGCTTCATTTCATATATAAATATACCAAGACTTAAGATGTTTCAATAAAACTATTTTCCTTCTAATTAATGAGCGTTTTCAAAGACATGACACTAACGAGTCTGCAGGTTACTCTTCTTTACCACTCTTATGTATCCCCATCAATGTGGGGGTGAATTGAATTTTGGCCCTCAACCTTTAGTCCCTTTCCCCTCCTCTCACCTTCATCAATAGAGGAGCCTTATCCTTAGGTTAATATGACTGCTACTCAACCTGGCAGTAAAGCATCTCTGATGTTCTGAAAAAGCACTTAATTGTCTCACATTTACTGGAAGAAAGCTGGGGAGACCTTGTCATTCCTGGGTCGGGTTGCTTTGAAGCAGTGTGAAGCATCCTGTGGGCAGTGCTCCAGAAGGTGCCAAATGATGGAATTAATGCTGAGAAGAAGACCAGAGAAGCCCATGCTTCTCCCAAGGCTGTTCTTAGAAACCTCTGGTCTGCTGTTGTGTCTCCTGTGTCAAAATGGAGCAAATGTTTTGAATGTTTGGTTGGGTTTTAAATACAAAATATCCTGCAGAGGGCTATCCAGCACTGCTGCTCTGCCTTGCCTGTGGCTTGTAGCCTCACACAATAGCCGTGGCACAGAACAGAAATACAGTCCATAGCAGTTACCCAGAATGAATGACAGTGATTTTTGGGGTCCTAAACAGAATACTTGGGGCACTGACCCTGCCTGTGGCCACACTGGGCTCCTTACTGGCTCTTCTGCCTCCCGGTGAAGCCACCAGCTGACAGATGGGGACAGACCCAGCCCCTGAGAGCATCACCATCACTGCTCCCCTCTGTTAGCTGGTGGGCTCTGTGGGCCTTTGATTTTTTTTAAGGAAAGTCACTTTATATAGTTTTCTAAAAGCCAAAGGAATGTTGACCTATTGTAAATATATTCCATCCCTGTGGGGTGATTCCTGCCTTTAAAATTAACACTCTTATGAGTTAATTTGTCATCCAGGAATGCTTTGGTGTTACATTGTCTGGGCTGAGTGCAATTCCAACTTGCCAGCAGTGTTGGCCTTCAGTTATAAGCAGAGTCTGCAAACAATTGTTGCTTTTAAAAAAAATTAATCTTTTTTCAGCTCAAGGCTGAACTGAAAATATTGGGGGGGATGTTGATACCCACCCTCCCCATGCCAAAATACTGAAATAGATGTTTCTGTTTAAATCTGAGATAGAATATAGAAAGGAAATGAGCAAAGTAGATTTCAGTATAATTTGTAAAACTAGTAGTAGTTCTCAATCTCTTTTTTTTTTTTTTTTTTTCTCTTTATTTTTGGCCTAGTCTAACTCTTGGCTCATTTTTTTTCCCCATAATATGGGAGACCTGGATTCAGCTCTTACTTCTGTCTGAGGGCATGTCAACCAGTATCTGTTAACCTTCCAAGGGAGTGCCTGCTCTCTCTTGTTAATGCTGTTCCACATTGTCCAAACCACGTAACTGTTAATCACAGGGAGCCTAGGGGCTAGGATACTCTTTTGGCAGATTGTGGCTTTATTAGGGGTTTGATTTTGTTCATCTTGGTTCTGGAAAGTGCCTTTGCTTGGGTGTGAGGGAAAGGTATTGGCATTTCATTTTCCTCTTCCATCCTTGTGCTTGACTTCATGAATCTACATCAGTGAGTGTTACTGGAATCCTTACGTCATAGGCAGAGGTGGGTTCTGGATTTGACCACATAATTGTCGAGCATATCAGCAGCAAATAACTTCATTGAATTTTGCCTCGATTTCAGCTGTGATGGGCTTGCTCTTTTTCTATGGGGATGAATGCCTCACAAAAAGCATCTGATGATCTCTACTTGATAATCAAGTCTATTGGTGAACAGTAATTGGCTAGAGAAGTTTCCTGCTGCCTGGTGGCTGAGCATTGCTTTTACAGTTTAGGGGGGGACTAGAACTGAAAGTAGTGATTAAATAATAATTATGAAACACTATCTTTTTTGGATAATGTCTGCCTGGCTTCCAAAAAAATACGGTTCCTGAGGTTTTTCACTCTTACTCTTCTGCTTTTCTCCCCCACCACAACTGGGGGGAGTGAGCAAGTGGCTGCATGGTCCTGTTGCCAGCTGGGAGTAAACAACAGGCATGCAAACATAAAAACAGGCAAAAGGGTAAATGTTAATTCAATAATAACTTTGAAGTGTGGTCCAAGTCCCCATAGGACAGTGGATAAGTATTTAGGGACTGATTTGTTAGTGGTACCTGAAATCCATGGATGTCGGATATTTGTTCTGAAGTAGCAGCCGGCTGGTGTACAATAGAGGACAAGAAGTCCCTGCTGCATGGAAGCTGGACTCCAAGTTAAAAAGAACCTTATTTTCCAGAGGCCTTAGTTCTCACTCGGACACCTTCTGAAGGGGCAGAGATTCCTCAAGTGCCATTACCCAACAGTATCTTGCCAGTTTGTTCTGGTACCCAGGATGCAATCCTGTTGTGGAGTCCTTGCTCTGGCCTTCTCTCCAGTCTCCACTATTGACACCTTCATTATCATTCCCTGCTCCTTCCAGTTGCAGTTCCAAAATGCATCCTAATAAGAGACAGCAGCAGTATCTGGGCTTGAGCAGCTTCCTCAGTGCACCTACACTTTCTTTCACTGCCCTTGCTAAGGTGACTCCTCCCTCAAAACCAAGCAAACAGCCAAACACCTGTGAAAATCACCACCCTGTGATTTGCACTGAAGAAAGCGCAGGGGCAACTTTTCTGTGCTTTTGTCTTTTCATTTGTGAAGACTTGATGGTAAACTTCTGCACAGCTTCCATCCATAGAACCTGTTTTGATCAAGTGTAATATTTCTCTAGAACATTCATTTGTCTCTACCCACACCCCAGTGATGGGTTACATCGCTCATTGCAAGTAAGTAAATGCAATACCATTGCACAAATGGCATTAAATGCCTCCACCAGTGAGACTGAGCCCTCACCTGTTGGGTGACTTCCTTGAGCGGGGAGTGGTTTCTCCTATTGAATAATTTTCTCTGACCCATATCTGTTTAACTTTCCACTGGCAACAACTGTACGTGCTCTATCTGGAGACTGCGAAAAAGACAGTGGTTTCAACACATTTATAAATCATGCTCGGATTAAAAAAAAATGGCAAAAAAATTAAATCCCTTCTTGGCCTTTTTCCAAGTAAGCACTTGAGCCCCTCAGGGCTGAGACAGACAGCTTTTGATCACTGGGCACTTGTGCTGCTGTTGTGAACCTGAAAACAAACCCCCTGTATCCAAATGAATGTCAATTTCAGGAGTGCTTTAACTACTTTTGATCTTCTCGAAGTCAAATATAGCTCTTTAAAATTTCACACCCTCTCAAAAAATGGTGCCTTTGGGGAAGAGTTGCTGTAAAGAAGGGGGAAATATGACCCAGAAAATGTCCAGGTGAGAGACTTTTAAGGAAGGATTAGCCTTGCAACTAATTTTGTCCTTCAGATATATTTTTCTTCATTTTAATCTCTAATTAATAGGTATGAATAAAGACAGAGTTCTCATTTTGCATGCTATATTAAACCTTCACCCGGATAATATAGTTTTTTTTTCTTTCTTCTCTTCCTTTTTTTTCCTGATGGAAATGCTTCAGTTGCTTAGAAGGATCTTGCTATACTGTATATGTTCGTTTTGTATGTTTTATATTTGCAAAGGCTGAGCTTTCCTTTGGACAACACATACCTGTTTCAATCACATATTTGATTCTGAAGTGGATCCGTTCCAGCAGGCTCTGCACTGGGCCCACAATGTCATACAGAAATCACTGTTGCATTCTTTGTTGGAGTATTATAATCGTCAGACACTACAGAAGGAGACATCATTCAGCACATCCGTGTCATATATTCTAATTGTTGGAATGTTTTGTGGTATCTTGAATGAGGCAATAAACTAAACAACCAGTCTGTGATTTACCAGTCTCAAACTCCAAGTATCTTCTCTGTTAATCAGCCTCTTCTGAAGTGCATTATCTCAGTGCCTGACACAGCACTGACAGGCTGCTACTGTTTGGAGAGCTAATGAGCTCTGTTTAGACACTAATATCTTAAGTAATTAGCAAAGATGTTTACACAGATGTAAGCATTGCACAAATGATGACCTGCATTCTTAAGGACTAAAAAGTGGATTGAGGGAGAAAACCAAGAAGAAAATGACAAATATTTCAGTCACTTTGCTTGCTGGAACAACATGCTTGCTTGTCTAGAGAAAGAAAACTTCCTCACTGTTCCTGTCTTGCTTATGGGCCAGAGCTAATGTGAGTGTCACCCCCTCACCACTACTCCCAGAAGGAGAATTCCTGAAGATGTAATTTCTAGGAGTTCATGTCACAATTTGGAGTTCTTGGAAGACTGTTTTGCCTTGGGGCAAAGCTTTTAGGAATGCCTCGTCAAATCAAGGTATTTTTTGAATATGTGAAGGCAGGTGCAGCTGAAGGCAAAGTCACATTTTCCTTTATTTAGAAGTTTCCTATTACAAATATGCTCCGGGGTTGTGTTTGTTCATTCTCACCTTTTGAAAAAGAAAAATCCCAGCCCCAACACTTGCTTTCCAATGTGCAATTTGCATGTGCTAGAGCTTATATTTTAGAAGGCTCAAAAATCTTGGTAGGATCAGTTTTGATTTAGTTATGACACAACAGCTCAATGATGGATGGCTTAAGGAGCTGCTAGAAAATGGCTTGTCCATTGTTGTTAATGTGAGCCATCTCTGATGTTCCTTCAATCTCTGACAGAAGGGTGGATGTGAAACACATCTATGTTGCCCCTGCAGCTGTGTCCCGATTCAGTGCCTTTTTGGTACATTTCTTATTTGTGCAGATACTAAGCATATAAAACCACAGCTGTGCAATGTGACATACTACATTAGTATGAGTTATGCACACAAATTGAAGAGCAGAGTTGGTGAAATGATGATAATAAATTGGGAAGGTAAGGACAAGGATGGGCATACCACTCTAGGGAAGTGTTCTGACTTGAATGTTGCAACAGCTATGCTGTGCTGTATTTCAGAAAAAATAGATAATTGAGGCTTTAGTACTGCCTTGATTGAAAGAATAAGTAGTTGTGGAATTGCTCAAGTGAGGAAAAGCATCTATACTAAAGGGTTGACTTAAAGGTCTGCAGTGTTTTAACCAGGGCTTAAATCAGCTTCTTTGCTGAATATATAGAGTGAGCAAATGGCCATCTCAATCTAGCTACTTTGAAAAACTGCAGGAGTGAGGAGGAGCACAGCACAACGGTGATCAGTCCAAAGCTGTTAAGTTTCTAAGTAGGCTCTTCGTCCTTTTCTTGCTTTTTAAGTGTGAAAATCCTAGGGTGACAGGAATGCTCCATATGTCACCAGGAAGCATTAAATGGGATAGTCTGTCTTAAATGTCAAACTCAGAAAACATTGGAAACAAAACTGAGGTGCCTTGAACTCTTCCAGACTCGGTTACCACTTCCCGGGGGAGCATGTTCTCGTGACTGATCACCCTGTCAGTGAAGAACCTCTTCCTAATGTCCAATCTGAACTTCCCCTGATGCAGCTTCATTCCATTTCCTTGTGTCCTGTTGCTGGTCACCCGAGAGAGAACATAATCCTCTCCCACTGTGGTGCCTCCCTTGAGGAAGGTGTAGACTGTGATGGAGGCACTCAACCTTCTCTTCTGCAAGCTGAACAAGCCAAGTGACCTCAGCTACTCCTCCTAAGTCTTACCCTTGAGACCTTTCACCATCTTGGTCACCCTCTGGACACACTCTAATAGTTTGATGCCCTTCTTGTATTAAGGCACACAAAACTGCACACAGTACTTGAGGCAGGGGGGGCATACTAGTGCAGAGTGGGACAATCACATAAAATCACCTCCCTCCATCAGCTTGTAATGCTGTGCTTGGTGTTTCCCAGGACCCAGTTGGCTCTTTTGGCTGCCAGGGCACACTGTTGACTTGTATTCAACTTGCCATCAACCCAGACCCCCAGATCTCTTTCTGGGGGGCTGCTCTCCAGTTTTTCACCCCCCAGTCTGTGTGTATAAGCAGCATTACCCCATCCCAGGTGTGTAATCCTGCATTTGCTCTTGTTAAATTTCATATGGTTGGTGATAGCCCAGGTCTCTAATCTATCCAGATCTCTCTCTGAAGCCTCTCTACCATCAAGGGAATCCACAGCTCCTCCTAGTTTAGTATCATGAGAAAACTTACCTAATGTATGTGCAACTCCTGTGTCCAGATAATTTACAAAAACAATAAAGAGCACTGGCCCTAAACTCAAGCACTAGGGATCCCTATTGATAACTGGGCACCAGCTTGATGTAATCCCATTACTTTAACCCTTTCACCCACCAGCAAGTTACTCACCCAGAGTATTAGGGATTTGTCTAGTTGTACGCTGGACACTTTGTACAGAAGGATGCTGTGAGAGACAGTGTCAAAAGATTTGCTAAAATCCCCAAATCTCACATATACTGGCTTCCCCTGGTCAAAAAGATGGGTGACATTGTCATAAATGGAAATTAGGTTGGTAAAACCAGACTTTCCCTTCATGAACCCATGCTGGCTATGACCCATGACTGTGTTTATCCCTCAAGAGTTTTTCATTAACTCTCACAATAACCTTCCCTATAATTTTGTGAGGCACTGAGTGAGACTGAAAGGCCCGTAACTACCAGGATCCTCCTTATTCCCCTTCTTGAAATCTGGGACAATACTTTCCAGCTTCCAGTAGACTGGGACCTCTCCATATGAACCATATGAAATAGTGCTGTGTTCTTGAACTGGTTTCCTTTGTGAGACAAAGGTCATCTCAGGGATTTTTCCCAGTCTGTGTGTTCCACTGCATATAATTCCTTTGTTGTTTTAAATTGCCACGTGATTCCCGAATAGGATAGAAGGAGGTCCCTGATGATCTAAATATTGTCACAAGAAGCCAGTTGCAAGGAAGGAATGTTTTCCTTTGTATGAAGTTTCAGAATTTCTACTGTACTCAGCTAATATCTGGAGAGGCAAAATACAAATGTGCCAGCATGATGCCAAAAGGGACAACTGAAAGCTCAGAAAGAAGTTCAGTTTTATACCTGATAGTACAGGAAAAAAATAATGCAAAATTAAGAGCTGTGCAGTAGACAACAAGGGGAACAAGACAACTTATCAGTAGCTGTCAAGAGGTACTGATAAGAGAGATGTTTGTTTCTTCAGTTGAATTCCTGATGAGGCTGTGACTGCCATTCCTGTTCAAGGACAGACGACCCAGATGAGCAAGTTTCTACTCTCTGTAGATAGATGAGAAACACGCGAGCATGGAAAACATCACTGTCAAGAATCAGCAAAGTGATGCAGAAAACCAGACCCTGATGCTAAAAGGAATAAACCCCAGTACCTAAAGGATGCATTATTTGCAATATAGAATATGCAAAGCCTTTGGAATGCATCACGTTCCATTTGTTGCATCCAAATCCTTTGCTGGCATTCTGCAACGTACGCCTGGCATCTTCTTATAGCAAACGCTGTAGTTTTGGGGAAAATGAAAAGAGCACCTTGTTGGACCATTTTAAGAGATCAGAGGTTGTTTTAAGATTTTCTTTCTCTCTTAAAGAACAATTAGTAGACAAACCGGTTCACAAATTGCGGAACTTCTCCATGTGAGGTAAGATTTTTTTCTCAGTAGGATTAGTTGATGGTGACTTAGTGTACTGGGGACATAGGCTATGAACTGGTAATATTTATTTTATTCATATGCATGCTTATGCAATGATCACTGCTAACCCAGTTGCTTCTATGGGTTGTTAATGTACACGTGTCTTAGGACTCAGAAGGGCTGTATGGAACAGCAGCCTACGTGTTCTGAGTCATAGAATCATAGAATGATTAGAGTTGGAAGGGACCTTAAAGATCATTTAGATCATCATTTTGACCACTGTTTATCTTGCCTTAAAACTGCTGGAGCTGTTTAAGCAGAACTCAGAAATCTATAATGTCCCGTTTTCAAAGCCCAGTACTTCCCAGTACAAAGTTGAGCCATTGCACTACTGTAGAAAAGACATCCAGAAGAAAATGTAAGAGCCCCTCTCCCCTTTCCCAAAATCTCTGACTGCTACAGCAGAACAAGCTGTGACTTTTCTACTCTTAAACATCTGAAGTACTCCTTTTACTGGTCCTTTAGATAAACAAGAGATTGGAAGTGTCCCTTCTGGTGTAAAGGGCTACAGTAGTGTAAAAAGCAGGAAATCAAACATGCAACCTGGAAATAATTGGAACCTTCAACTATTTAAACTATAAATTGAAATCAAGCTGCTGCAAGCTGCAGTTGTTTATTTTTAGATTGCTTTGATGGCTGGATGATTTAAAGTCCCACCACTGCCTCTAGTATTTATCACAGCAATCTATTTTAAATTTGATCAGAGACTGTACAATCCTCCAGAGTTTGTTGTTACGTTATTTAGAAGTAGACTGGCAAGGCAAGAGGCTGTCTGTATTTTCAGTCCTGTGCCACTAGTGTCATTGTGTAATGACAATAGTATTTTGGGACAAATTTCTCCCTGATACTGGCTCCCACCATTTCAATATGTGACAGATATTTGCGAGAGCGGAAAACCTCCCAGTGATGTGATTAGTAAAAGCAGTAAGGCTGCTTTGCTGACGTGCAGAATCCAAGGCTGCAAGAAGATGTAATGAATAGGGAAAGGTAGAGAAGGAAAAAGAATCAGAGGATCAGAGAACTCGTGTAGTCACAAGAAGGTGCACCAGACCTTCTGTGGTAAGATCAGGTCTCCGTGACAATAAGAACAGGGAGACACAGAAGGTAACAGAGATGAATTACTACGACAGAGCCACAGATTAGAGAGCAGTAAATCAGCAATTAAGCAGGCAGCTTAGATAAGTAGTGGAGCCAGAAAGGAGATGTCATCAGTAGGAAGCTAGGCCCAAGAATTATGCTCTCAGCAGACTTAATTTTCCTCAGATTTATGAAAAACCAGAACTGTTCATAAGACCTAACTGCCTGAAGGTACAGCAGTTAACCATAAAAGTGTTAGGTCTTTGAAAAGTGCTTCTCAGGGCACATCCAGATTTCTGTTCTGTAGCACTTTGGGCAAGACAGCAGTGATATATAAATCTTTATATGAATAGTATACAAAAAAAATAGTCTAATAGTTTCCAACTCCAAATGTTACTAACATGACTTGAGAATCAACCCTGAGATTCTTACTATAAGATAATATCGTTTTAGTTATTTCTGTGTTTAAGCCATGGAGTCATGTTTGGATTGAATTTTCAAGCGTGCTCCACATCGCTGGCTTGAAGCCAAATCTTGTTTTGTTAGATTTGTTTTTATTGGAATCCTGACTTCAGAAGCCTGAACTTCCTGAGCTCCCCCCCTCCCCAATTCTGTAGAGCCGCTGTAGAACTGTTGATACTGGCAACACTCCCTTTTCCTTTGTGAACAGCCCATAGACAGTCTAATTGCCTGTTGTGGCCTTTTTTCTTTGAAAACATGCTTAATTGTTTTTCTGGTGGACAAACCCCTTATATTAGATCAGATAATTATTTTTCTGAAAGCTTCGGAATAAATAGTTCAGTAGGTACTTCTACAATAAATGCATGTGAGGAACCACGAAATGCTTCTGCTTGAGTGCAGAGACCAAAACTACCGTTAGCAACTCCCAGTTTCCTCAGGTTCTCTTTGGAATGTAATAGTGGCTTTTACTGACTTTTTGAACACTACCAACCTAAAATGGGGGACTGTGTGACACTCCTTGCTCAGCATTTCTGAGGGGATATGGGATTCTTTAGTCCTGAGTAGATATGCTATTGCAAATCAAAGCAAGCATTCATTGCAGCTTACTGTAAATAAATTCAGAATGACTAGGTTTGTTATTCTCATATTCTGTGTTTCTTATTTCATTCACTATAATCTTCTAAAAACATTGCTTATTTATTTGGTTTTTATTCTCAGATCAGTTTGGTAGATGCTTAGGAATGGGCTTCCTCTCCCATGACAGGGTGTGATTTCTCCCTGAGCCCACTTGAACGTGTCTCATGAAATCAGTTTCTTACCATTGCAGGGCCTTGGGCACTGCTGCAGTTTTGGTCTCTGGCATTCTCTGCCGTGGCACATAAGTGCTGATTTTCTTGGGGACTGACATACTTTGATCTAACCACAGTCATGGCATTTAACAGGAGTTATCTTGCTGTAACTTAGTGGCCTGTGATATTTTGAGGATATTCTGGCAAACCTTAATGTGTCTCTTTGGCATAGGCTCTATGAAAATCCTATAAAACCATTATGCACAAATAATTTCTCTGCTAGAAATAGCTATCAAGTTTATAATATTTTTCCTGTTGCAAGACGGTCACGAATAGCTCTTTTTTTTTTCCTAAGCTGCTATCCCAAGGCTAGTCTTTTCAATTTGGCAGACTCAAGCTACCACTACTGAAAAATTGCCATTTTGTCATTAATATCTGCTGAAGCCTGTGTTCCAGCTAGGGAGCAGCAGTTGCTCCAATTTTTCATTTTTATCTATTATGGCAACTAAATAGTTGACTTCTGCCATGGGCTTGGTTGGAGACAGGTTCTTATTTCACTGCTTTTGCATAGCTAAAGTGTGTATAAGGGAAGACTCAGGCTGGGTCAGTGTGAAAGTTCAGGAAATGAATATTTAAGGAAGCATTTACAGGATGGCTTTTTGTTGGTTTCTATATATACTGGAAAACTAGGAAAATTCCAAGACCAGAAGGGATCATTTAGGTTCTGTGTATAAACTCTACAGCCAGGTATGCTAATGTCTGTAGCACCATTAGGATTTGTAAAAAGAAACATTGAAGACTTTTTTTTTTTCCTTTTTCTTTTTTTCTGTGAGCTTTTGGGCTACAACTGGCTGGACTGAGGCTTGGGATTAGTGTGAGCCAATGGCTTTGGCTTAGATTTTTAGTGTTCAGGAAACCAGGAACTTTTTAAAAAGTTTTATTATGAGTGGGAGTAGGTTGGTGGGAAGAGGAGAGATGTTCAGGTGTTGCTGTAGATCTCTGAAGGATATGGAGGAGAATGTTGAAGTTTTGGTTTAGAAAACCTAGAGATGGAGAACATTTATATTCAGGATTCTTCCATAGCTTGTTGTGGTAAGGTCTGTTCAGTAGCATCCTGATACTGCTTTAGCTTAATCACAAGAACATTCTTTTTGGGTGGGTGCCTGAAGAAATTTTTTACAGTTTTATCAAGTGCTTTCCACACTCGAAGGTCTGCAATAAAGGATGAAATTTGTCCTTGTATTTTCTTTTTCACACCAAGTAAGAAGTTGATGTTCAATTAAATAAGTTCTTTTCAGTTAAAGGGAAAAAAAGACAAAATTTAACGTGATTTAATGTTGTTTTTTCTTTACTAGAACATATATATGTAGAACATTTGGTATAAAATATTTAAGCTGTTTTCATCTTACAAAGAAATTTAATTTGGATTTTATGTCTCAAAGGTTTTTGAGTTTTGCTCTTTAGTGAAGGAAACAGGCTATGAGATTTTCTTGAAAGAAAATTAAAAAATGCTTACGCTGTAAATTTATATTCAGAAATATAATTACAGGGTAAAATTAAAGAATATGAGAAATAAATGTGGAATGAGAAATAGAAAAAAGTAGGCTTGATGTATAAAGAGGTAAACAATATATTGTCTACCTCGTCCAAGTTTCCTTCTCAATTGAATTCTAATATCTGTCATGCAAATCTGACTGACTCATGGCCTAATTATTTCACTCCAGCTGCCGTTTCTTTCTTTGAGGTCAGAATTTATTAATTTAAGAAGATTATTCCTTTAATTACCATATGCATTCTTAGAGCTTATCAGGAGGCTCGTTGCCCGTAAGTGGCATTAGAGCATCTACAGTGCGAGTTCAAGCCGGCATAAAATGGTTCTGGGGTTTTTTGTTGTTGTTTTCTGCCATATCAGATGATCTGTTTGCAGATATCTGTGTGAATGGTGTTGACTCTGCTGCTAAGGTCATGATTTGTGTGACATGAGTTTGTAGCGTCGCTAAGCAACAGTTAGCAACTTGCATCCCACATTTAGTTCCTTTGATTTTTATCTCCTGTATCTATCCTGACGTGTTTGTCTTCAAAACCTGGGAACGCTGGTTAGTCATCGGGCGTCTTTCTCACGTGAGGTCCTCAGAAATAGTCAGACCCATTTGGCCCAGCCCTCTGGAATGTGGTGGACTTGAACTTCTGAGCTGGTCAAGCAGATGGACCGATATGGACCATGGGAAGAAGAAACAGAAAAAAAAAGGTGGTATGGAAACAGAAGATGGAGAAATAATGTGGTCAAAAGAATAGAGAGGGCCACTGTATATTTTTTCTTTGATAATGTGCCAGCTGGTCTCACAGATACCTACTTTAAAAAGCCATATTTATTTAAAGCTGTATTTGCCCTCCTCTACACAAATGGTTTGCTAAAAATGTATTTTAAATTGTACCATGCATAAGCAGAAAATGAGATTTGCGTCTATATGCCCTACATTCTACATTCAGCTTTGTTTTGGATTGTAAGTTCCCTTCAGTATTTCGTCTTTCTGTTTAATTCCACATGAATATTAGGCAATAGTTTATAAATGTTAATTAAACTTTACTATTCACCAGTGGGTAGGAATTATTCCTATTTGATAGACAGGGAACATGAAGTGGAAATGGATTAGTGTGACCTCTGTAGGTGGGAAACCATTAAGCAAAATACAGTCCTGATTTATTTTTTTTGGTTTTGAATTGCTACTGGCACCTCCAGGAGCATGTTGGAGATCTACTGCCCATAGTGTTTGAGGTCCCCCTGATCAATCATACAACGTTAACCTCCCTGCAAAACAGCAAATTCTAACTGACTCCAGTGAGGTCAACTGCCCTTTCCCAGCCAAAGCCCCAAATTACTAATTAATCTGCCCTCTGCTAATATGTTAATGACAAGTAGATACAGTGGTGGTTGTCTAGCACTGAGAAACCTGACAGGCAACAATTTCTTCTCCACAGATATCCAGTCTAAAATAGAAACAGTGTACTATAGCTCTGTAGGGGTGTACTATAGCTCTCTAGGGGTGTACTGTGACCAGATACACTGGTGTTATGGGATGTCAACCAGGCTATTTGCTATGTCTCCACAATACCTCAGGATCTCCATGAAGTCATCCCTAACCAAGTCGTGTGTAGCCTCTTCACCTAAGCCATTCAAGCCTCAAGCTTCCTCTTGTTTACATCCCACAGCAGCAACAGCAGTTGATTTTTTTCACGTATAAATGCTGCAAAATTTGTGAGAACTATCCATCTTGAAATACTGATTTGGATGCTTTCTTATGCTGTAGACCTGCTGTGCAGTAGATTGTTCCCCAGTGAGGTAGGTGAACCTTCTTGCACTCAGCATGCATTTTTGGTAGCAATGTAGGGCACAACAAACATTCCTTTTAGACATGAATTTGCTTTTTTTTTTTTCCTATTTGGAGCCAAACAGTATGCATTTATTTATTTATACTCAAAGTGGTTTTGTTCTCTGTTATCCAGAAGTGGGCACTGACTCAGTACAACTGCATCACTCCATAGCTCATTTAGGTAGCAAAAAATAGTACTATGTCTTTTGGTAACTTTATTAATTTAACAATTTTTTTTCAAGAAACAGATGCTGCAGTGGCACATTTTCCTTTATCAAAGCAAAGCGGGATTTATCAGTCAGAATATAGAATTTGTTTCTTAGGTTACAATGAATTCTTCTGAGGTTATGTTAAAATCTAGTAGGGCAAAATAATAATCTTTTTTAGCCTTGTGATTATCCCTCTCTCATAGAAGATTTCTCATTTCTCTTTGCTTCAAGCAGATGTTTTGCTCTTTTCACATATTCTGCATTCCTAGTTTAAGTCTAATTATTGGCCTCTCTCTCCAAATACCTCCATACTTTGTTGACAAGCATATATTCATGTTATCCCAGGAGTGATTATTGCACACAGCTTTGATTCTGTTGCTTCACAGAGAATGTTCAGTTCAGTTTCTATAGCTAATGATACAAAAGAGGAAGTAGGTAGAATAAAACTCTGTCTAGATTTCATAACATTAGTGCATACATTTGCACAAATACCTGAAAAGTCACAGTATATCTGTTGTTCAGTGATATTGTTTTTTGGTAGGGCTGGATTTAAAAAAAAAAAAAAAAAGTCCTAAGGACTTGGTAGCTGCTAACATGAAGCTGATGGTAGATTTTCAGAAGCTCAGGACTCAAGTGTACATGGCTCTTTTGTAACACTGGCTGCTTACATTGTATGCCTAATTAGGAGCTTGCAGGCTTTTTGAAAATGAAGGCCATAAAGTTCAGTTTGCTTCCAAAGCAGAAAAAATGATCTGAATTAGGACACTAAGAACAGCCTTACAAACTTCGATTAAATACGTCTTGAAAGCCACCCATATCTTAAAAGGCTGCCATGAAGAGAGGAAGGTCAGGTAGAACACCCAAGAAGAAATAAAAGTCAACATTTCGCTGGAAGAGAGACTGGGGCTGGGCTACAGGAAATGTTCTCTAAACAGAATTTGAAAATAATACAGGACTAAAAGAGGTGACCAGAGAAAATGAGATCATCTTTGAGCTCAAGCATGATTTACAGCAGTCCTAGGTGAGGCATGACGAACCCCATGCTGTTAACTGGAGAGATGCTCACAATGCTTGTCCTGAAAGGCATATCTTAGCTGTATTTCCTGACACAAAAGGCAGTAAAGGGGCTAACAGGAAAAGCCGATTTTCAGAGATTTAATCAAATCTAAGTTATCTTTTTCTCCCTCATATTCCAGGAAAGGGGTGAAACAGTGAAGAACAAAAGTTCTTTTCTTCAGATGCTGGAGTGCTGAACATGCCATCTTCAGTGGAACTGAGGACCAGAGAAAAGAGAAATTCAAGGAACCCAATAGTTCTGGAAGCCTAAAATAGTGTGTGGTGGTTATTTGCCCATGCAAGGGATTTGAACATCATCTTACTGGAGATCTGAAAACCACCGTAACACATGCACATAGATTTCTGGGGTAAGAACATACATAAATATTGTAATTATACAATATTATCAGTCTCTCTTTGAAACATTCTGGTTAAAGTCTAACAGGGCAGGTTCACCACAAGACCTGGTGCTTGGCGATGCTGGTCCTCAAACTGACCAGCATCTTTGTGTCTTTGTGAAGGAGATATTTCCCTGCTCCTGAGATTTGCTTGGAGTGCAAGAACCTGAAGGGTTTGCCTACGTAGTCTGCTTTTATCATGGAATGTGCTTGGCAGGGTTTCCTGGGATTCTCTCCTTTTGAACCTTTTGAGGATGAAGAGATTCACTCTAGCACAGCAGAAGTACAATTAAGAGTCATTGTTACAAATAGGAAATTTGTAAAATAATTTGGAAATATTTTTTGAAATATTGAAAAGAATTTGGAAAAGAATTTGGAAATTTGTAAAATAATAACATTGAATGTCTCCTAGACGTAATGCAAAAATCAGTGGGCCAAGAAAACTAGAGAAGGAGAAGCACTCTTGCTCCTGTTATTCTTTTCTAACGTAAAAGGAAAGGTAAGAGTGCCTTTCACAAGCTCTCATATGTCATTGCAATTTATAAGGACTTTCCGTTTTTCCCTTAAAACATCCTCCTTCTAGGTAGTTACTGGAAACTACCCAATATGAGTGTTGGGTAGGTTGTAATGCAAGTACAAATCCAGCAGAAATTGGAGCCTATAACTAGAAATAATAGTCAAACTTTGTCCAGAGTATTTTGCCCATTTGTAATTGAATGTATTTTACCCTTTGCATGGTTATCATATTAATTCTCCTCTTGCATTGTTTTTTAGTTTGGTTTTGGTTTTATTGAAATGTTTCAATAATGGCTGTTTTTACATGATTTATACTATGCTTTTGTTGTATAGTAAGAATAGATTGGATCTCTCATTGCTCTAGTTCTATATAGGTGAACCTTTTCTACTGTAGCTGTGATAACTGTGTGCCAGCCACAGGTATGTGGAAGTTCATGGAGCAGAGTGAGCTATTAACTGTAGAACCTCGAGGAAGAAAACTGTAGCAGGAGTAAGAAAAAATGATAGGTTTCCTGAGCTCTGGTTTCGTACCTTAATCAAGAAATCATGTCTCACCTACTCTCTTAGTCTTTTTTCAGGGATTTGTTGGTCAGAGATGATGACCACCAAACACCTGCATACTCTCTGGAGGGAAAGTGTTTGTGTGTTTGTTACCTGCAATTAAAAAGTTATTCCTGAGTTAAATTTATGTTACTTTGAAGATAGCACAGATAAAATGGGTTGTAATGAAGCTTACCCCTGGAGTAAGTATCCATATAAGAAAGTAAGGGGATACATTTCCAGGTGAAGAGAAATAATAAACTAAAGTGGTTTAGGGAGGGGGAATTCAATGCAGTGAGGTGTATGCTGTAAAACAATAATTCTATGGTAATCATTTAATCTCACAAATAATTAAGTACCATTTAATTTTTTGGGTGATAGAAACTAATGTAACAAATCTATTGCTTTTGTGTTTAATCGGGTAATTATGACTAGGTGATGTTTTGTTGGCTCTTCGTTTGTCAAAAGGAGGTATTTTGTATGAAAAATGGTTGATAAGTTGGGGAATGACAACAGAAATGGTTTTCAGTGGGGTTGTGTATAAAGGGGCAGCTTTCCCAGGTAAGGCATGCGTTCAGCCTGTATCTGTGTTGGTGTAGACATTGGCATGGAACTTGTGGGTAAAAAAAAAAATTATTCAGAGCTCTAAAGCCTCAACTGTAGCAGTCCTTTACAAGGTGAAGCAACACAGGAAAACAGTGAATTAATAGAATTCTGCATGGCAGAACAGAAAGTCAGAAGTAATGTATGCAATTAGCAAACCAGTTCGGCAGCTAAATAGACAGTGGTCATGGAAAATCTACAATTTAAGGGTAGGCTCAACTTTGCTGTACCCTGACAGCAACTCATATGTATTTCTACCTTAATAAGCTAAGAATTCACCACAGATACAGGCAGACATCTGAATGCCTTTGGAAGTAGTTGCTTCAGGAAAATTTCCAATCTTACAGGAAATAAATTTATTATATATGCCAGGACTTGTCAGAGTCCAAAGCTATTGAGAAAAAAGATGGAAATAGTCTGAGACATGTTTAGAATGATGTGGAAGATGGAAGAGCATGTAAAAGTAGTTGATTGAAAGAATCTATCCATGAAATAACACCAAGAGAAGAAAAACTTACGGAACTTGTACAGCACACTTACATCTGAACAGCAGAAAGAATGACATCTTGAAGAACATTTCAGCCCTTTATGCTTCCTGCAGTAGTCCCTAAAGAAGTCATGTAAGATTTAGTTATTTAATTATTTATTTTAATTTTTGTGGCTTTAGAAGCTTGGTAGAGGACAAACTTTCTTTGGTGGTTCCTGGGGAAGTTGATTGTCAAGGCCAGTCTGGATGGGGCTTTGAGCAACCTGGTCTGGTGGGAGGTGTCCCTGCCCAGGGCAGTGGATTGGAACTCATTGATCTTTAAGGTTCCTTCCAACTCTAACCATCTCTAACCATAACCAACTATGACTATCTTTCATATGAAGACCTAGCAGAGACCAATGAATAACCCCAGCACTCATTTAGTAGCTGCATCATATGCATCTTACCTTCTTCTTTTTAGTTGGAAAATAAGGTTTTTCTTCTATAGGAAGAGAGTTAATTGTCTTGGCTGTTAGAAGGTTCAGCACGCGTTCTCAATTTGCATTTAACTTCAAAGATTTTGTCTTCTATTCCAGTCTTAAATAAGGCTTTACACGTACAAAATGAGAATTTTTTTTAATCCCAACTCTACTGGTCTAAAAGCAAACAAAGAAGTATATATAGTACCTCTCCCTAAAACCCTTGCTTTCGTTAAATCCTTAAATCATCATGGATTAAACAACTTTATTATTATATGAGCATTATGGGCTTCCTGCAGAAGGTGATCATGTTACCATTGAGAAACTGCTGTGTATAAAACAACCAAATCATTATTTATTTAACTACTGGTGAGCTTTGCACTTCGGTTTTCCAGCATCAAGGAAAACTTATTGACTGAGCATCATCTGAGAATGGATTTGAGTTTTTAAAGTTTTTTACCTAGACTAGCCGTTCTGGCATCAGCTAATAAGTCAAAGTTTCTGTAAACTAGTTATTTTACACTTTATGGATTTGTACCTATAAGCAAGCAGTCAGGTAGTTATTTCCCAAAGCTGATTTCCAGACTATTTTCTGTCTTTTTCCTTGTTTGCTCTGTCAGTTAAAACTTTGGAATGAATAGTCTCATCTGTGCCTACCTGTGAGGATACCTTGGTTTTATGCATGTGCCTCTTTCTATGTAGAGAGAGGGAGAGAAACACACTAATTAAAGTATAATTAGGGAACTTTGACTAGTAACCCAGAAAAAACTGGGTCTAATTTTTGTCTTATTCTGACTCTTCAACTTAACTAGAGTTTTTGACCACTTAATTAGAACTTCTTTTCCCTAAGGTTCAACAGTGGTTTTTCTTCTTCTCTTCTCAGTATTGACACCGAGAGCTGATAACATGGTGGCAGGCATGAAGCTGTCTGTGTTTGACAGAAAGAGGGGTCAATTGGGTAAGTAAAGTAAGCATGGTCTGCCAAAAACATAATATAGGCATTAAGGAAAGATTAGGTTAATGAGATCATTAGGGTCCTCATTGCTCAGAGTAAATTTAGAGGAAGCACAATTATGATGCTGCAATTACCTTCCACAGTTCATAAACCATTCCACTGCTCCTGAGTGTAAATGAAAGGGCTGTAAAAGCTTTTTTATGATAAGGCTGAGAACTGTTAGGAAGCTGGTATCACTCCAGTGCAGAAATAGATGGCTGCAATGGCCCCCCCAAAGGGGTGACAGAGCAGTGGGTGCATGGTGGGGTGGCACTCTGCACAAATTGCCGCCGATGCCTCTCCAAGGACAGTCCCTGCTTTCCCCTGGTCGTGCTGCCAGGAAAAACCCTATTTTGAGTAGCTCCTTATGGCAGCTCCATTCATTTTTATGTCACGGGAGCAAGTCAAATCACCCAAAGTTGTTCAGAACCAGAGTTGTGAGAGCAGAAGTCCATGTGGCACTAGAGGAAAGGTGCTGTTTCACGTTCTGATAGCGAAAGGCTTCGAGGCAGGACACCCATCAGTGTGCACAGCACTGAGTAATCGGTGGTACTAACGATTAAGTTCTTTAACACAAGTGGAATGGATTTCATTATTAAAATGTCTCTCCTGAGATGAAGAAGATCCAGTCTTGCAACGCTGGATCTATTAGAGCTGCTTTTTACCTCGAAGGTTCCCAGCTGAGAAATGCTGCTGGCCACAAAGGGAGCTGTCATTTCTATTAAATCCTGTAAAGGGAACTGGGCAGTCTCTCCTCTGAAGAAGTAAATTTTCTGGAGATTCCTGTTCATAGAACTCCTTTGATACTCTCTCTTTTTAGCACAATTAAAATTGCTTTTTCAGGATGTGACCTGGGAGATGCTCCCCTTGAAACTTTCTTAAAATTTGCTGAATTGTCTGCAGACAATTACTTAGTACACTCTGCATAAGACATACTTCTTGCCCTCCCATCCCACAATTTAGCAAAGGATAAAAGATGGTGCCTAACTTATTAACTTCCAGATAATTAGTGAAGACTGTGTTATCAGGGCGTACTTGCGGACTTGCTGAAGTGGAGAATGTGACCCATATAACATGGGTCAGGAGGACTTGCCCCTGCTACCCGTAGCATTGGGCTCAGCATATGAAGGAATGGGATGTCCTGTTTGGGTGCTGTCACACACTCTTCTGTGCAGGCCAGATATCCTGCGAGATAGAACCCATCCTGTTGCCTTTGTGAGTGGAAAAAATCCAAAGAATGAAGTAATGCCTAAACTGCCTGATCAATGTTTTCTGGCATGATACTCCTGCAATCCATGGGAGATTCATCAATTCATGTTCATAAAAATTTATGACCAGGATGGCTTTTGTTCTGTAAATCTGCTGGTAAAACCACTTGATTTTTTTGATATTTTTTAGGGGGGAGGAACTGTCCTGTTAGCAGCATTCAACACTACCCGCTTTGAAGTGCCTGCTTAGTAGCTCACCCTCATACACACACATCAGTGACTTTTAGCTCTAGGTTGTTTTTCTAGGGTATGAGAGGAGGACACAGCATCTATTTGAAGAAAAGAATTTAATGTTTCCACAATTTTTCTGGAATAATCGAACCATTCCTTAGAAGAGTCGGGTTGCAATTTTATTTTAGAATGTGTAAATTTTCAGTGAATATAATGCTATGACATATAAATCCTACTTTTCCATGAAGGAAGTTTAGGGAAGTCAAGTGATTTATGAAGAATAACATTTGCATTAGCAGCTTGATGTTATAACTCAAGCAATCCTTCAGATTTTACTTTGGTCCATTTATTTTGTACTTCCCTTGCCCAAGGCCTTGTTTCTCATTGCAATAAAAGGTCAACTTCCATCACTGAGCTAGCCAAGAGCAGTACAAAAGAGAGTTCAAAGACAAGGTAACACAAGCCAGAAGAATCCAGATGAGGGTTGATATTTAAAATATATTTATTTTAAATATAAATTCATATAAAATCAATACTTAAGAGTCAACCTGTCCTAGCTTTTTTAATATTTCACTACAGGTTACATCCGGTGTGTCGGTTTTGTTATTGTTATCACCAGAGAAGGCTGAGCCTGAATAGAAGAAAAATTCAAATAATCTTAAGGGGAAGCTAGTGTTCTTAAGCAATGGAAAATATGTTTTATTCTTCCCCGATACTGGGATGTGGCAAGCAAAACAGCTGTGCCTGTAGTTTCTGGATGTGGTCAGACACAAGGGAAAATGCTTGTGTCACATTTGCTTGATTTGCAAGTGATTTTCTGCCAAATTAAATTAGAGCTCTAATGTAGCGAACACAGCTCGTTTTCACCTGTTGGTGCAGCTGCCCTTTTATCCACGTAATGTCTTTTTAGAGTAGAATAGGCAGTTCATTTGCTTGTGGTTTTTGCCCTCTTGGTGCCCGGGTAAGTGTCTCTGACAGAGGAAGAAATGATGTGCTGTCAAGGCTGCCTCTCCTGAAGCTGCCGTGTGGTTTCTTGCTGTTTGCTGAATTCCCAGCCCTTTTCCTGGAGCCTCCCTTCAAAGTGGCACATGTTACTTTCTTTATGTCTAGCTGAACTGGTGGGGAACTGCAGAGCCCTTCACTTGCTGTCTTGAAGGGTTCAAACCAGGGCATATTTGGACACAAAACCCACATCTGCTTATGAATTTTAGTTTCCTAGAGAATGCTTAACCTCAGCACCCAGCTTGAGCTCCCTAGTGCCTCTGTGGCATAAGAAACAATCCTTTACAGTGGGTTGCTTTTTCAGCTCTGCCTGTGTTAGCTATTTGATGAACTTGGTGATGTATGGAGGGGTCTTTAGCCAATCTTTCTAGGTAATCAATATGCTTAAATTTTTTTTTTGTTTTTGGTCATCCTTTTATCTTAGTTTCCTAAAAGGTTGTGGTCCTCAACTACTTCTGCAAGGGGTTCAGCAAGGGTAAAAATGAAGCTGCTTCAGGCAGGGCTGAATGAGGACTGCCCTTTTCCTCATGCAGGATGGAGAGGATAGTGATCCTGGGTGTCACTAGAGCAGAGTGGGAACAGCAGTGTGTTGATCCTGGTTTTTGCACTGGAATGTTTGGGACAGGGCCAGCCTGGCCCTATACATCACTGTCCCTGAAGAGAGGAAGCTACTGCTATTACACTCTTTGCTGCTTTCTACGTTTTTGGTTGCCCACTCTGAGGGCTGGATTAAAGGGGTAAAGCAAGGTTTTGAGAAATACCTTTGGGAAATAGATACATGTATGTGTGCTCACTGAAGAATTTTGCCATAAATTATGATGCGTGTCAGCAGCCCTGCAGTAGGAATACAGTTACCAACAGAAATGCATGAAGTAAATTGCAAATTAGAGCATTTCAATGTTTGAGTTCTTTATTTTGCCTTAGCAAGCTCTGCGTTGTTCTCTAAATATAAAAAAAAACCCAACCAATGACTAGGCTTTTTTATTTAATCCACTGTATGTATAAAATTATCTTTTCTCAGCAGGCCTCATCAGAGAGAATCAAAGTGAGAAACTGCAATAGTTAATCAATGAATTGGGGATGAGCTGAGAAAAAAGCTACTCTGGAGCTCACAAAAAGAGCATGGAAGGTGTCAGATATTAATGGTATTTGTTGACAAATGAAATAATTAAGTTATTTATGGGCATGAAAGGGTTGAATTGAATTTCTGTTCTATGGTTCTCACGATCAGTTATGTTTTGTTAAACGTAGTATGATTAATAGTCCTAAAACCCCACTAATTTCAACCAATTTTGAGTATTTCAAGTTGCTGTTTGAAAAGCATTTGGTCAAGAGAAAAGACTAATATGGTTCCGACCAGCTGAACAACTCAGAGTAGGTGAGGAGATGAAAACACAGACTGCACAACCTTTAGGCTGGGAATTAGTCATCTGAACAATTTTCAGATCAATATAACAAACAAAATCAGGAGCCAGTCAACAATACCTAAGAAGAGACTATTATAATTAGCAGTCCTAATGAACTGTTTTCCTGACCTTGATACACTGATCGTCTGGACCTGCCCTGAAAATATGAGATGTCCTGTAGTTGCACATGTTTATTTACAGAAAAAGCAATTAAAGAAAGAACAATCTTTCTGTGACTAACTCCTGGTGGTTGGGTGCTCCTGCTGCCTCCATCTTGCTGTTGATTTCAGACCTGGGAGGTTGGGTCCATCAATCTGCAGTACTTGGCAGAATGAAGCTGTACTGGGAGTGAGCTGGCTGGAAGAAGTAGGATTTTAGTGTTGCTTAAGGGTTGAGCCTGTCCTCATATAGACAAGTTGCAGTAATGGAATCTGACCTTTTTATGACACCCTTGATAGAAAATGCCATTTTGTATTAATAGCTGGTATTAAATGACGTGTCATCAGTGAATGAAAGGGCAACCTTTCCCCATTAGATAGTACACCACCATCACCCAGCTTTGACTGGGCTGTGACATCTCTCACGGGGACAGCAAAAGCTTTAATTAAAAATGCTGTCTTGTGAGGAAAATACATTAATGTTTGGAGCTTGTGTTGTCTGTTATCAGATTTTGTTCCAGAAGTTTTTCTTCTTCGTTGTCTTTGTGCCTCCATCAGCGCTGCCTGGTTATAGGCCAAGGGAGACATGCATGTACTGAAGAGCTGCTTAGCAGCCTCCTATGCACTTTCCTTTTCCTTACACTGGAATCTGAGTACAGGGAAAGAAAAAAAGAGTCTTAAAAACTGCAGTATGTCGAAGGCCAGTGAGTATTTTGGCTGTTAAATGTCTTGGCCAGCCTTAATTATTTTTGGAGCATTCTCACCTTCCCTATTGTATGTGGGCATTTATCTTACGTTAGCAACGTTTCTTGTGAGATCTTTGCTTTGTCTACATTCATTGCTTGACAGTCCTTAGGAGACCATCTGTGTCTTTTTTATACACACACACACACACAACACTCTTGCTCCCTCTCTGTTCCTGTGTAATGCAGTAAATCCATTAATGGATATACAACAGCATAAAAGAGTAAGACAAAGATAAAAGGCTTGAAAGAAAACTGAGGAGAACCCTCCCTAAATGTTATGTCCACGTGGTTTTGTTCAAGTCAATGGATGTTGCATGGGACTACAGAATGCAGAGACTGATACATGATTTTCTTGATTCTGTGAAGTAAATAAGGTCATAGACATGGATCACTACTGAAAACCAAGGTATGACCTGAAATACAGAACTACATCACGTTTTATGGTATGTTTAATAAAAGCTTGATACTGTGGTGGTTCATGGGAAATATTGGAGGTTGAGGGTAAGCTGTAGACCAAAAAAGGTGGAAATCAGTATAGATAAAGGAAAGCAGAATGTTGCAGTTGACCTGTTAGAGGTATGGTTTGTGCTCTCAACAAACATGTATCTGCATGTAAAGTAGTAAAGTTATGTTATTTTCAAAATTAAGTCTCCGAGATTCCCCTCAAATAATTGTCTTGCATAGGAATAGTGTAGCATATAAAAATGTTAACTTTTCAAATTAGCTGAATAGCTTAAGTGAATTTTATTTTTATTATTTCTTTAAATTGTTCATAGTCTGTGTGGGTAGATAACAGCAAGGGAAAGGAGCTCAGGCAGCGCTGAGACCTTGCAATAGAAATAAATTGCAGCCTGGAGGAGTTATGCTTTATGGTCAAATTTTAAAGCCTTTGATAATAAGAAAAGTAAAGAAAATGGATTTTACATTGCTGCAGAATACATAATGTTTTGTGTCTATAACCTGTCCTAGATTGCTGTGGCATGTGCAGGATTTAAACATCTGTAACAGCAAGAGTCCTTTGGGAGTCTTGCTATTTGTTCAGAGGAAATCTCAATACTTTTCAACAGAAAAGAATATGGTTCATGAACTGATCTCCTTTCTTCTGCTTTTTGCTTAATAGTCATCCTGGGAGTATGCTCTGGTTAGCCAGGGATTGTGCTGCTTGCCTTATGGGGACCGGTGGGATGAGATTTAGTGTAGTCTTAAAGACATTGAGCACGGGAGAAAAGGGAAGGAGGAGAGGAAAAAGTTTATGCTCCCTCCTTGTCAGCATAAATTTTCCCCTGCGGTATGGCTTGGGTTCCCCCCCCTCCTTTTTCTTTTTTCCTGTGCACTAGGATGTAGAGCATGTGAGACAAGCGTGTTGCTTAGCAACTGGAGGTGAACAACCTGTGCAGAGAAAGAACAGCAGGGAAGAGGAGGGAGCATGAATATATATGGCCCTGATTTCGGTTGCTCGTTTTAGAAATGAGACAGGAAATCTTTCGCCGAGGCTCTTTTCTTCTGTGTTTCTTTCCCCAAACCAAGTGTGTTCTCTGCCTTTCTCCCTGAACAGGATGCACCCAGCTGATGTATTATCCTGGCGAAGGACTTGTCATCTGGAAATCATAAAAATTTAGGAACCGCAGAGTGAAGAAAATGCAAAAATGCGCTGATGGAAATTTTGGTTGCTGGAATGGAAAAGGTTAAGTTGCTTTATCTGAACTCTGCAGAGTCTGGAATGAATTGGGGTGATGAGGGAAGGAGATGCCTCTCATCAAGGAGTGGGATGATGTATTTTGGAACAAGTCCTTTAAATGGCCGCAGATATTAGAGGAGATAGAGCTTGTTAAAAAAGTCCCATGTTAAGAGTCTGGTCTCAGGATCTGGTCTTCATGAAATGATCTTCATCAATTTGTTCTGGTTTGTGTTAAGAACCAAGAAGAGGGATGGTGTGTCTCTCTGCCAGATTCTCTGGGCAGAGGAAAAAATTTGGCCGACCCCTTATGAATTTTGGGAGAAAAGCCAGGGATAGGTATCCATTCCAGGTAACGTCAACTGTAGAAGGATGCCTGAGAACATCCAAAACTGACTCAAAGCAACAAATTCCACCTACCTCCAATGTTTTTCCACAGGTACAGGCAAAAACACTAGATTAAAGCTGACCTCTGATTTCACAGAATGCCCCTGACTGTTTGAAAAACTCTGAAGAAACAGCTGTCAAAGTATTGCTATCAGTGAAGTCTGTGGGCACTGCACTCCATGAAGCAGAGCTTATACAGTGCTGTTTGGAATTCATGTCTATTTTTACAGGCATATGCTGAACTACAGGTCCTCTACCTCAATACACAGAAACAGATGGAGGAAGAGGCTGGAAATAGTATTTTTATGCAAAACACTCAGTGCCAGCAGAGGTTGTGATGGACCATGAGCAGACTGACAATTAGCTCTGGCCATTGCATGTCATGGGCATAAAGCAAGATGACCTATGCTGAGATCAAAATACTCACCCAGCCTGTGGTGTTGGGCCTATTACTTTCTTGCCTCCTAGAAAATGTCAGAATAAATACTTATCTTTTTCTAGTGAGTCTGGAAAATGTAATAAGTTTGAGCAAAGTGGGGGGTTCATGCTCCTGGGCTGAGGTACTCCAGCCTGGACTCCCCCCAGTCCTTGCTGAACTCCCCTCGGCAGCTGGGAATTGGACAGGAGATGGTTCCTAAAGTAGATTTTAATGGTGTTTTTTTAAATCAAATCCAAAATGAACGGACATTAAATATTATATTGAATACAGGATAAAGTTGTAACTTGCTTGTGTCAGGGATTTTATACAGGGATCACCGCCAAGTAAGCAACCTGGGGAGTTTTTCTCCCACTGGATTCCTGAGATTTAGATCCACAAAAATAGGTAATTTGCTAATTCTTTTTGATTCCAGTAGAGATTGGGCACCTATGTCATTCTGGTGATCTGAACCAAGGAAACTTCTGCTGGCAGCTCTGCATGTGGAAACCTTAGCTCTAATATTGGTCGCTGGGGGAATTCTGTGCCTTTTGCCATTTTAAATGCCCAGTAGATATTCTTTCAGTTCTTTCTAAACCATTTATTCTTTATTTCTATTGCAAGGTTGCCAATGGTTGTGGTTACCTGGACCCTGCCATTCAGGGAGAGCTGAGAGAACCTTTCACCCTGCGTCATTAAAATATCTAGTGTAATCAGTGTCTTTGGTTGCTGACTCGTGTGGAAATGGCAAGAACCTACAATTCCTGAGCGACTGCAGAAGCCAGTAAGTTTCCAATTCTCGTGAGCTCCTCAGAAGTGTTAGTCACTAGTGTGATGGCACAGCAGCAGCTGAGTGGGCATGAGCTAATGAAGATTGATGGCAAATGTGTGTGTGTGTGAAATGTTTGTATTGCTCTACGATGTTAGGGGTAAGGAAGCAGTGTCCATTGCAATGCAAGAATACTGAAATCTATTTATTTATTGTAAAGAAACAGTCCTGCAATTATGAAAATGGCCTACATGTTATTTTAAAGTTGTCTTCATATGTGGAAAGGTCTAGGGTAGCTTTAATGAGCTTAAAAGGGCTTCTAAATGGAGGGGCTAGTGCCTGTGTTTCAGTGGATGATCCCAAAATGAGGTGAAATCCACACCAAAATATTTCAAATAATATAACTTTGTACAAGGCTTCTAGTCCTGAGAAGACCACTGCTGGAGTTGCTTGCACTGTACTTCTTTTGCAGAGAGGGAGGGCAGTGGAATTCCAACAGTGTAAATAATGTCTGACAACAAAGTAAGATTAGGATGATATTTTGCTACAATCAAATCTGCTACGGGGTGGAAGCCCAGGAAGGAGAATGGTGGGATAAAAGAAACTGCTTCCAGTGTGTTTTCTGGGAGAGCAGTGTCAGGGCCCCAGAGCATCCCACCAGCTGGATGGCCAATCCAGGCCAGTTTTCCTTTTCTTCCTACAGACTGGTTTCTGAAACCCAGGCGACATGATGAAACTCTCCCTGAGAGCCATCTGATTTGGGAATTGCTACAAAGACTATGGCATTTAATTCTTCAGTGGCATTTTTGTATGGTTTAAGGCTTTAAGAGGAGACTTTGTGTGTGTTTGTGCGTGAGGAACAGCAGAAGTGCAAGAGGCAGAAGAGGAGATCGGATTTGATTTGCACATTTGAGTCTTTGCTTTGGAGCTCTGAGCTGAGGCAATGGTTGGGCTTTGAAAAGCTGTGAGGAGTTCAACTGCCGAGTGGAAGAAAGGCTACTTGTGCCTGACATCTCCTGTAGAATTTTACCTGCATATTTTGCTTTGTCATTTTTGAGATATTTTTTAAAAAAATAAAATCTTGTTTCCTCAACTTAAGAACACAAAGCAGCACAGAGTTGTTGGCTCTGGGCTATCTAAAAGCTGAGATGTGATATCACATTTCATTAGCGTCTAATGTTGCAAATGTTACTTGTTAAGATCTTTTTTCCAGATTTACATATAAACAATTTAGATTTAAGCTCAGCCAATGTATTTTTGGAAATAATTTCAGTATATCAGCTTAATCCCTGGTATGTTCTGTTTAAAAAGATAGGGTTTTTTAAAGTTGAAGCTGATGTTATTAAAAGATTTAGATGAGTGATGTCATCCTCTGCTTTATCTAAACTGCCTTTTTTATTAAAAACTATTAAGCATGGAAAATTTTTCTTGAAAAGCATACTGCATCTCATAATATCCAGATATATTCTGGTTTTGTCCAGAATTGCGTGTCTGATAAAAATCTTTTAATGGAGCGTGCTCGACTGGTACTATTTTGTTTGGTCTTTTTTTTTTTTTTTTATTTTCTCTTTATTTTGACCTTGGTGTGTCCTTAAGCTTTGCTGGCGATGATGTGGGATTGCTTGGAGGCGAGTCTCAGCAAAGAACCCGTGTATGTACAATGTCAGCTCCCTGCCAGAGGGCTCGTAAGGTGAAGAACACTTACGGTATGTTGCTCTGAAAGACTTTCTGAAAAATGTTCACTTCTGATAAGGACAAAAATTTCTTTTGCTGGGTTTTGATTTTGGATGGTTTGGTTTTGTTTCTTTTAAAGAGGAAGGAGGAAATCAGTGGCAAAATGGGAACAGGGAGAGAAAAGATTGCTAAGGAAGGTTTTGAAATTATTCTCCAATGTATTTATGATTAGCAGAAGTGGGTATAAAACACAAAAGGCTTATGATTTAAAATAAAGAAAAAAAAAGACAAAATTAGATGCAGTAAGAAGCTGCCATTGTTGTTATTTCAGATTAAGTTGACTGATCAAATAGTGAGAGCTAAAAAGTATAATCTGCTCTGTTCATAAACCTATCTTGGATTAATTAAAATTGTCATTTATTAAATACATGTCACATTGTCATATCAAGGTTTCTACCTAAAACAAAAGGGTTGTCAGGAAAAATAGAATAATTTAGTCTAAAATCAAAGGCATGAACATAAACCATAAATCAGTAGATTGTATGAATTCCACATGAAATTTGCCTGTGGTCTATGATCACATGAAATTTATCATCCCTTACAGATCAGTTTTATGGGCAGTATCCTTCTTCTCTTGAAGCTTTTTAGGAAATTTGTGGGAAATTCTAGTTTAGATGAAGGCTCTGTTTATTAATGCTTGACTCAGTTCTGCTGAGCTATGACTAAATAACCCAATTACTTTCCTTTCAATATCTAGACAAATTTTGATAACGTGAAAACCTTCATTTGTGATGAACTGTGTGGCGTTACCTCTCTTCATGAGCAAGACTGGAAATGACACTGAGAAAGAGTTCTCGTGTCTGAATTTTGCAGAGTTGGCGAGAGCAGCAAAATGAACAGAAACCAAGTATTTTTTTACAACACGCACTTTTGCTGCCCTGGATACCAACATAAGCAAACACAGTCTGTTTAATTGGTGTAGTTCCAGGGCTATTGCCAGAAGAAGGGATACTTGGGGCACGGTGTGCATATTTACAGAGAAACTCAGGGCACATATGATTTAAAATCATCTTTTATTGCCTATTGCTTGGAAATGTTGCTCACGTGCAGAGCAATGAAGTGATACAGATACAGACAGTTCAGTGGGTTTGGTGTAAGATTTGCAGCTGAAGCAGAAACCCGTACACTGGGGGAAGGAAGGGAAGGTTCCTTTAAAACTGAGGCCCTGGAACCTGAGCAACAGGTGCCAGATGATGCTTTGTCAGGTTATTCTCCATGAAATTCATTCTACAGTCTAGTTGCTGCTGACTGTAATGCTACTGCCATTTGTAATGGGGAAAACTGGTTTTAAAGGTATCATATAACTGGACCATATTCTGGTAAAATGGTGCCTCAATCTGTGTAGGTGGGTACACAACAGACCTGCCCTCTTGGTCCAAAATAGCTTTGGTGAGGACCGTATAATTAGAAACACCAACCCAAAGTCTGAAAGGTTTAAATAAATTGTGAAATGTAAGGTAAAACCTGCCCTGGTACGTGCTTGAGAACCCATCAGTTTTCAAAATGAGAGTGGCTAACACTGGAGAGGTCATCCGATGTTGTGGCAATCTCCATCTTTGGAGATTGGATGGAGATAAGCCCCTAGGCAACAATCTAACGTTGCACTCAGTCCCACCTTGAGAAGGCTGGACTAACTCTCCTTTAGAGGTCCTGTCCAGCCAGGTGTGCAGTGTTGTACCATTATCCACAGTGGATCTTAGAAAGG
Organism: Scolopax mira; assembly: GCA_004320125.1. Classification (NCBI taxonomy): domain Eukaryota; kingdom Metazoa; phylum Chordata; class Aves; order Charadriiformes; family Scolopacidae; genus Scolopax; species Scolopax mira. Next base: position 61,857 of record BJBW01009819.1, read on the forward strand.
AGATGAGTCTTCCATACTCTGAATTATTTGTCCATTCACTTTAGTCCTGTGTTGATGCCCTGCAAGAGTTTCTGTGTGGGATAACATCATGGTCAATTGTTTTGGTCTTAGTCTTATGTTGTGGAAGTATTGAGTTGATGGTTTCAGAAATGTAATTGTTGATATAAATGGATATTAACAAGTATAAAAACATTAGTGGAACTCAAAGTGGATGTCCGAAGAGTCATGTAGCTGCAGTGGCTTCTGTTATGTACCCTTGCATCAAATCACTATAAGATGAGTATTTTACATTAAAAATTACTACATGCTATGTGAAATAGCATGAGTGAGCCAGGGAAGTCCTAGACTTCCCTGTTAGGCTTGCTTGCTCTGTGTTTTGTTAGGAGTTAAAAATTTTCAGATTTTAATAGGGTTCATGAAATTTTCAAAGTAATCTGTGCTTTTCTGAATATGAATGCTAACTTCAAATCTGAGTTTTATTTCAAGTGAAGTGAAATTAATAGTTTTATGGATTCAGCATAAAACAATGTCAAGTGGTTGTTTCTACTTTCTCAGTGGCAAGCCCAGCAAGTAAATATCTCTGAAGAGAACAAAAAAGAATTTCTGAAGAGAAGTGGGATCCCAAGTCCTCGTGACCATGCTTTAATGAGAAGAGGGAGGTGCTTTAAAGAAGCAGTAAAGAAAATATTTATGTAAGCAAAATTAATTGCCACTGCTTAGCTTTAGTGGTGGCCTCATTTCATATTTGCTCTCAGAAACTCATAGGGAGCACATGTTCACATGGATAGAACCCTTGCTTATATATCTGGATTTAACGATTGATCCTTAAGCACCGCAGTAGTTTTTGCCTTTCTTGGAAAATTGTTTGTGTGTTTCATATTTGTATTGCACATTGCTCAGCTTTTTCAATATGAAATGCAGTGCAACACACCAAGCACTGTTACCTCTCTGAATAACTGCAGCTCCACTGCAGTAAAAAAACCCACTACCTAATTTAGATGAAAAACATGTGAGAGCTTTTGACAGAGAAGAAGATAGAGCCAAGATAATCAATGAGTTGGCTGCTCAGTGATGTGTTAGAGTTACTACAGCGTCTTGTTTGAGCACTGGGCAAGTGTCCATTGTAGAAACCTGTAAAGCAATAGCATTGGTTTATGTAAATCAGTCACTACTACAAAAATACTGTTGAATAGGGACAGAGAAAAAAATGCTTAGTGTTGTCTACAACAACTACAACTACTCCTACTCTACTCTCTGAAGGGATTATGACTTTCATCTTGTGCATCTGAGATTGTAGCAAAATGTTATTGTGGGAAATATCTTCGTACCTCTCAAATTCACAAGTCCAGATGTGTTGCTGGAACTGATTATAATGCCTTACTCAGCAGGTATCTTAACTTCTGCCTCACGTCTTTGATCCAAGGCAGAAAGGACTGGGGGGAAATATTACATGACTGACTGGGATTCCAGAAAATACCCGATGGTTGAAGCACAATTCTCTATTCCCCTCAAGATCATGAGATTAATGCAACTGGCTATAGTAACCATCTGCAGCAAGCTGGGAGAAATTATGAGGAAATGGAAATTCTTCACCTTTTGGACTTTTTTTAAACTCCAGGATGGAATTGATGGAGGCATATACTCTAAGGAACCTTTTGTAGTGTTCCGTTTTCAACTCCAGCTGGTTCCCAAGGCCTCAAATTTGTCCCAGCTGCAAAGCTCATATGACATGGTTATTAGCTTGATTGGTAGGCAAAACAAGATGACTCTAAGACAGATTAATGAAGTAAATTACGATGTTGCGGGGACCAGATTAACATACTATGTGGAAATGGATTTACTCAGCATCTGGAGGGGACTGTGATGTGAAAAGATCTATACTTTCCTTAAATTCCCACCCCTCGACCCCCCAGAATCCTTCTGAACTTTAATCCTATAGGGATCTGTAACACATTTTGAAATAATAAAATCCAGGCGCTCTTTATTGTTCATTAGGAAGGGTGAGCACAGAACGGAGTATCTGGGTCCTTTGTCTGCTGAGGGCAGTTTGAGGAAAGGAATGTTTCATCCCTGTCCTTCAGGTGGTGACGTGTTGTGGTGCCCATGTGTCAGTGTGAACTGAGAAAGGAGTCCCAAAGCCTAAAGTGATCCTCAGAGAGGTTGATGCCTGTGAAATACTGGCCTTGGGCTGCAATTTTACAGTGGGGAGAGGGAGTGAGTGGAACTGTTGCACTGTAAATCTTGTTTATGGACAAATAGGAACCATACCTTATATATAAAGCCAGGAATGTGCTGTAAGTATAATTAAAATCTTAATGATCTAATTCAAGATTCATTAGTAGTCTAGATGGCATTGATCTCTGATGATTTCTTCTTCATTCTAGGATTCATTTGTGGTCGTGTTTTTATGTTTGCTGATATGTTTTTACATTTATTTCTTTCCTTCTTTCTTCACTGATCTGCAGCTCCACATTACATCTCAATTTACTATATATGGTCCTTTCACATATTTTAAATAGTATTTCTTTCTTCTCTGTTTCCCTTAAAACCAGTTTGTCCGTCTCTGCGTTTCTTTAACTTACCATTGACTTGTTTATAGCCTAAGGGGGAGTCTCCTGTGCCTCACATCTTCCCATCTCTGTTTTTCTGCACACTTCATCCTGTTTCTCCAGCTCTTGAGGCCTCTGCTGTTCCACCAGGTTTGTATTTCTCTATGTTACATCATTGCATTACAGTCATTAAAAATCCCATTTTAGTTAGAATTACTCCTTGTTACTGTTGACTCTACAAAACTATGGTTCTAGCATACAAAGCTAAAAATAAACAGATTATCCGTAGATAACTGGTTATTTAGAGAAATTGCTGCCACAGATAAACCAAGTGAAACAAAGATGTGGGCAGGTTGGGAGAAGTTCAGCCAGAATAGCTTTGCCAGACCTTAGCTCTGACACCTTGCAAGCCCCTACCAAACTTACAGCCTGTTACTAGCACAGCTAACTACCCAAAAAACCAGTTCCTAAGCCCTCTTCCTGCTGGTGGGGATGGCAAAACTGCCAGTGTAATTTCACAAGTTCCTTTTAAATCAGGTCTAGAAAGGTTTTTTTGTATGTGTGTGGTTTGCAGGTACACATTCCTTATATTCCTCATACATGAATTGCATTTGTACATATGTTTTAGGGCTCCTGAAGATGCCTGGACTCGAAATCATAAGAAACATCTTTTCAAGCTCCATAGAAAAGCTGCTCTCCCTTGCCCCAAGAGGACAGGTGGTGTGTCCTGGATTCCTTGCAGCACTATAGTCCATGTTTTCAAATAGCAGAAGAGTCTTGACCCAATGAGTCCTCACCAGCTATGGCCACTGCGACTCAGTTCATCAGAACTCTCCCACCAGGCTGGAGGCTGTGGTGTGGTATCACCATTCATGAGCAAAATGAGAACATGCACGTGTTGATTCCAACAAGGAAACATACATCAAGGTATGTTTGATGTATATTTGAGCAATGTATATTTGAGCAAGTGTTACCCTGTCGTGTGCCCAGGGCATTCCTGCTCTAGGATTTCAAGGGTGCAATCAGTCAACACAACTTTAGGTGTGAACTGAGACCAAAAGGAAACAAAACTGTTTCTTTTGAAATTTAGAGGAAAGGTGGATCAAGGGGAAAAAAAAAATCAGAGCAATCTTTTTTACTTAGACACAAATCAACCTAAGGAAACCCATGACACAGTATTGCTCGCATGTGGTCTCTAGGTACAAGATTGTTTATATGAATGAGTAATATTTCCTCATGTTATTGCTAGACAGGAGAATCCTTGGACAGATTTTCCTCCTACTCCACTGCTTTCTTGATTTTCAAGTGGCTTTTTAAGAGATGATGCTCCCCTGTGTTTGTATTTAACTGCCATTACCTGACCACACAATGGATCTTTTTCCTTTATCAGAGAAAAAACTCTTAACCCTGAATGAGGTAATCTTTGGATGGAGGCCCATGTGAACTGCTGCTCCTTGCTCTAGCCTCATAAGGTCTCTTTAGCACAAGTGAAAATTTTCAGGTTTCAGCTTCATCAAGAGAAAAGTTGCTGCAAACTTCTAAACTAAGCCCTGCCTCTTTCTCTCTTCTCTGTAACTGCATTTTTCTTTTTAGTCTCTTCTCTTTGAAAACCACTAGGATATTTTGTGGCCTCAGAGGGACACCATGCTCTATTAGATAGCACTTGAGATTGAAAATACACTTTTTAATTAACAATTTTGTAACGCTCCTCATTTCTAAGTGGAGAGGAAAATCCCACTGCTCCAACACATCTGAATAATACTGGACCATTTATCCCCAACACGCATCCCCAATCTAATAGAGATAAAAAATACTCATGCAATTAATGTTGTCAAGCTCACTGCAGACCCTAGCAGCTGGGTTTTATTGAAGGAAAAATGGCTTAACCTTAGCACCTGCAGTTGCCTCAGAGCACAGCCTTTTCTCCCCACATCCCAACCTCTCAAAGAAGGGAAAAGGACAGCAAAGGTCCATCACAGGCCATGTCATGCTACTGGGTTCAGCAATCACAGAGTTCCTTTGTACCTGGAGTCATTTTTAACTTTGCAATGAGTTGATGTGGATCAGAAGCATGTTTTACTCTGGGTCTTCAAGAGAAAATATGTTTTTCAGCCATGAATATGTCTAAAAAAATGTATGTCATCTACAATAATTTATTCACAGAATTTTCATTCTAATTAATTTCTAAACTGTTAGGAAATATTTGCATAAGAAAATCTTTGTAGTTTTGGCTTCTTTAAAAGTAAAATCACCCATACACAATGTAATAATTAGTAAGAAGTACAAAGTGATCTAATACCCATTCTTCTGTATCAAACTGGCTTTCATTTTTAATCATAAATGCTGCCATTCTTAGCTCTTGAATAAGTACAATCCCCGTCGAGTGGCATAGGGGATGTACTCAGCCTTGGGAGAAGAGACAGGGATCACTTATTTGTTCTCTTTTAAAGGCCAGACCAAAACTCTTGCACTAATAGTAGGAAAGGTCTTGAGACCCTCACCACATAAATACAGCAGTGGTTCTCCCCACACCTTTGGGGTTGCTGCTTCGCGCCCTGCGGCAAACGAAGGCTATTGGCAACTCTTATGGGGCACTCATTAGTCACAGAACAGAGTCACAGAATGATGTGGGGTTGGAAGGGACCTCTGGAGATCATCTAGTCCAACCCCCGATAGAAGAAGGGAGCAGGTTTTATCAGCTGCCTTGTCAGATTGTTGGCATGCAGGCACCTAAAGAGCACATTCGGTGCGAGATCCAGAAACGCGTGTGATTGCTTGGTCTGTGTTCACATTGTGAGATTTCTAAGGCATTTTTGAGTATTTCTAAAACACTGCTCTTCAGTTGAGTGGAGCAAGAAAGCAGCGACAGGGTTTAAGTGGATCTTGATCATCAAATTGTTTTCTATTTTAGTGACACTAGGTTTTACAAATAAGAGATAAATATGGCTAAAAATATGAAAAAAAGACAATTTCCCCCCCCTCTTCCACTGTACATGAAAGGCCACAAAGTTTAAATTATAGAAAATGTCCCTGGTGTGTTCAGTTCTTGAAAAGAACTTTAGTCCTTAGGGACCAGGAATACACGCTGTAAGTCCTTAGCTACACAAATAGTAAATACTTCTGTATTTTTTCAGTATATTTTCTATATTTATTTTAAAGACTCGTGAGCTCATTTAGATGGACATTACATTAACGTAAGCTCAGTAGGTGCCTGCCTATTCCTGTGGTTAAAAGTCACCACAGTTGATCCACAGATATTGCTGGCAACACCCATCTGCTAAGGCCAGCACACTAGAAAATACCTGTCCACCAGAATTAATTTATCTGCTTGTGATGTTTGATCATGGAGTTCCTTATCTGTGGCACCCAAAACCTTTCCAACCTGTTTTGCTTGTGACCACTTACGGAAAACACTAAGGCAAAAAGGAAGACAGGCAGGAAGCAAGCGTTCAAAGTTTAGCTTAATTATTTTTAGCCATGAATGAAAACCATCCTGTTACCATTGCATACACTTTTTCTGGGAAGGGTGGCTGGGCCTTTAATACAGTTTCTTCTTTCTTTGACTTTTCATGTCCTATGAACTCCCTGCGGGAGGTGAGTTCTGCACACGGGAAATATCAGAGCTACTCTTTGGCAGGCTGAATTTGTCCTTGTGAGAAGTTCTGTGTTTTCCTGCTTTACCGTTTTCAGGACCAAATTACTTATCTGACGTGTTTCAAAGTTGATTCTAAATAGATAAATAAGAAACCTTTACCTTAAAATATTCAACCTTTTCAGGTTCTGAACTGCACAGGAAGTATTTCCATATAAAACTCCCTTGTGTACCTGCTCCAAACTTTATCTATAGGTAGCTGCTTTTTAAAAATTGTGTCCTCTTATCTGTCCTGTGTTCTTTTTAAAGGCTGATAAGTGCTTTGCTTCAGTGTTTGCACGGGTTCTGTGTCCTTCTGAAATAGTTCATCCAGTTACGACCAGTTGTGGTGGTACAGAGAGACAGTGAGGGAGAGATGGTAAGAGACAGAAGAGACAGAAGAAGAGAAGAAGGTAAGAAGCCTCAGCCAGCAAAATGAAAAATATGTATTTTATTGTGACTTAATAACCTTTCTGAGTTGAGCCATTTTCTCTTCATGTAGGCAATTTATATTTGAACCTTATAGCTCTCTAGAGGCTCACAAATGTTAGGAGGTATAACTGATGTTTGGAGATGTGTTATGTGATGTCTGCCTTTCTTCACTGCCTGCTCTCTCAAGAATTTCTTGTGGCTTAGCTAATAGAATCTAAAGTCTCATGTTTCCTGTGGCTTTGCTGTTAGATTCATATGGAACTTTATATCAACTGAATTTTGTTCCCCACACTTGTTAATTAAAAACATGTCCAAGTGCTTCTAAAAAAAAATAAAAATTAAATAAATAGTAATAACAGTAATGGCAAATCTGGGCCTGACAGAGAGAGAAAAGCAGTGCTACATCTCGTGCTACAGAAGTAATCTAGAAAGGTTTTCTTTAGCCTGTTAACTTTTTCAATGACCACATAATGTTTCTTTGAACATAATGTCTTTTGTGTCCCAAGGTGATCCTGCTTAATGTACAGCAGCAAAGTAAATTTAGCATATAAAATCATAGCCTAATCAGGTGTACCTGCCATGGGACAAATGGAGACAGCGTAAAACACAATAAAAATTGTAGCAATATTAGTAGCACATGTAAATATTAATGAGTTTCAGTTGCTGGTTTGATGGGAGAACAGTGTGCTCCTAATTTATTTCTCATAGCTTTCTTCACAATTTCTGCTATGGGTTCTTTCTTTGCTTCTGTTTCTCAGCTTCCCCATAAACAAAGCATTATCTGTCCTGAAAATTAAGAGATCTTCTGGTGCTGCTAAACTTCTCCATGTTGTTTTTTCCAGAGAGGGAATGGATAGAGTTGTCACACTAGGCTTTGGCATTGAGAGAAGTATTTTAGCTATTATATAATCAACAAGACCACCTATAAATCATCTTTGCTGAAGGAGACTAACATTATTCAGACAGACATGCTATTTCCTGTAGCAGAATTCCTATTGCTGTTCCTAAAGCCAATTTTTGTGCATGTTGTGTGTAAAATAATTGGACTGTAGAGTTGCTGTTAATTGCTGAATTTAGGGGCCAGATGTTGGTGGCTTTTTTCATAAAGCCTTAGTGGGTAAATAGCTGCTTCTGCAAAAAAAAAAAAAGCCAATGTTCCTTTCAGGGTGATGGTGGGAAGGAAAAAGGAGCTAATTCAACTTGAATCATCACAGGTGTACTTCAGAGATGTCCCTGGGAAGGACATGTCACTCTGAATGTAGGAGGTGTGCAGTAATACTGAGTATTTACAGTTTATAGTTGGCATAAACCCTGTGGATTCTACAAGATTTATTGGGGGGGATGTGTGTGAGGATGATTTCTTGTCTGCAAATTGCAATATTGTCCATAAGTGACTGTTTGAAGGGAAAAGAAAAATGATGGGAAAGCTTCCTGTGAAAAACAGAACTGGAAGCTGGACCTGGGGTGGGGGGCCATTTTTAGTGGGACCTTGGGATGTTTTTTCCCCTTCAGTTTGGATGTAGCTTGCCAGGAGGTGTGATTGGTGGGTTGATTCCCACCTCTGCAGTGTCGGGAACATTGCACTGGAGTCAAATCTAAAGCAGGTGATAATGGATAAGTGGGTTTAATTACTGGCCTGCACTGAATGTTTATTTTAAGTGAGGGGTTTGGTTTTAAGATGAGTTTTCTTGGGGAAGATGGTGCATCCCTCATGCTCAGTAACTGCACTTCTGTGTCGGCATGAAATGGAAACCAAGTCAGCACCTAAGCTTGCAGACAGATGGGCATCCATCAAATAACTGAGCTGGGGAAGAGCTACTGCCCAGGATCTTCTCTACAGGGGTGAGTTGCACAATTGGAGTTTTTCCATCCCTCTTACCCGCCAGCTGAGCTGCTCACCACAGTGCTGCCTTACATGCCTTGGTCAAAATAAGACGGGATGCTTTAAGAAGTTTAAGTGAGATTTACAAACAAGCTGTGTCATTTGGATTATTTTGGGCAGTCCACCAGCGCACCCCAAGCTGGGAGAGAGTGGCTGCACCCAGTCAGAGGTGGTGGTCTTGGCTGTTGGGGGGCAGGTTGCTGTGAATTTTCCCTTCACAGGTTGCTGTGAAGAGCTGTGGATGGAGGGGAATATTCTCAGACGTTTGTGTTAGAGTTTTGGGACAGATCCACTGAGTTACACCGGAGCAACGGGGGGTTTTCAGCCCCCAGCCTGGTTTTGGGAGCTGTAGGTTAACACGCCTTGTAGAGGCATGGGAGGAATTGCTGGAAACTTGTGAGGAGCAACTTGCAGCCCAGGGTCATGGAATTAAAATGTCACCTCAGCCTCTCCTCCCACAGGTGGGGGTGTCACGCTGCCGTGGGGATCCACTGGCTGCTGCTGTGCCTTGGAACTGAGTGTGTTATTCATAGCAACAATGAAGAGATAAATAGAGATCGGTGAATTAACCTTTTGCTCTCTCTTCAAAGCTAAGGTAATACAAAAAGTGCTGCTTTTGGCTTTGTGTTTGAACAATGTTCAAAATAATGAGATTTTAGCCCAGCAGTGACCCTTGGGGGCCACTCCAGTAAGAGTGAAAAATAACAATAAACTGCATTGAGCAGGTACAGACAACTGCCTTAGAGACAACAAATGGTTGCAAGGTTAAAATGGGTACAACTAATACAGTCACACAAGTTATATTTTTTTTTTTTTTTCCCTTTAAAATTCATGAGAATGTTGCCCCATGAGGGCAGCATCTGCCAAAAAGGCCTGAGTGAGGTCAGCTTGAGCCTGGTGGATCTGAGCTGAGACCGTCCCTCTCTCTTCACTGGTGAGACTGGAGCCTGTGGTGGAGCTGGAGAGACACCCCCGCCCGTGGTGGCCCGCATAAGCATCTCTTAGTGATTTTAAGGTAAATGAATTTTCCTCCTCTTTTTGCCTCCCCTCACATCAGCCACTAAAAAAATGTCCACGGCTTGTTTGAAGCCTTAGCCCGTGTTGGCATCTGTACTCACACTGACAGAACGCTGGGCCGTGCAGAGCCTGGGAGGAACATTGTTCTGACAACCCATTGAGTTTTACATTTCCCAACTTTCCTGCTTAATGTAGCGTGGGCTCCCACCCCCTCCCCACCCCCCCTGCTGACGCCAGGGCCCTGGGAGCCGCTGGCACACGTGCCCGGGGCCAGCTCCCCGTGGCCGGGGGCACCCTGGTCCCCCCTCTGGCCACCGTGGCCTGGGAGAGAGCTTTGCCAAAGGAGATGTGTGTGTGGTGGCAGCCTGGGCTATCAAAGAGGAAGCAGCTTTGGTGGGAATTACACTAAAACCCTGCTAAGAGACCCCACGGAACCAGCTGGGGCAGGCCAGGGGGATGCAATGCCTACTTTTGGTGCAAAAAGGGTCTTTTCAAAGGACCAGCATTTTGACAGCGGTGGGACGGCACGTTTGCCATTTGCATTTTTTATGTTAATGGCAGCTGCTAATGAAGCTATTCCTATAGCAGTAACGCATCTCGGAAGAATTGAAATTGTTTCCTGAAAAGCCGGCAGTAAATAAAAATAACCTCCATCCACTAGTCCTAGTTTCATAAGCTTGGAGAATTTAGTTTCCTAAGATAAAGAAAATCAAAGCAGAATGTGGAAATACAGAATAAGCAGGCCAGAAACCCCTGGAGAGGCCTGTGACTTACAAAGGAAAAGGATGAGCCGAAAACATATCATGAAATATTGAATGATAAGTAATTCTTTATCTGTAAAGCACTAAGAAAAAACTTTTCTGAGCATATTTGTAGAAGCTTTTTGTGAAAATGAGGACCTTAAAAGCAACACGCACACGACGTGTCACGCTGACAGTTGAATGACTTGGAATGAGGGAACTGGGTACAATTACTATTCCCCAGCAGAAAAAGCTGGTAGATTGGTACCTTAATGCTCTCTGGACTTGTTTCATTGTACCACCTCTTCTCAGCTTGCATTTTATTATTTAATTGCACACATTGAAATCTATGTCCTTTTTCCTCTCAATACCCCAACAAACAGTCCCATAAAAAAGTGCTTTTGGGCCCAAATCCCAGCGCAGTGCACTGTAGTTTTTTTTTTTGCCTTAAATTGACCAGTCCAAATCTTTCTTCTCTGGCTCGTTCCCAGCTTGCACGTTCTTATGTCGGATGGGACACTGGACCTGCTCTACCATTGGGGTCAGTTGTTGGAAGCTCAGTGTCTTCTGTGGCAAGTGGAATGCAAGGAGGGAATCATTTACTCTGAGTGGTGGTGGAGGATTGAGGTAGAGTGGTTTTTCACCAAAATCTGACTCTCATTTTGTAATTTTGAAGCAGATCCTGACAGGCAGGTTCTGTCACGATACAGCTTGCTAATAGCAGGAGCAACCAGGCTGGGAAAGGTCATCCTGATCCCCCCTGGACCAGGAATAGGTCTGGGGAAAGATCAGCAGGAAAGGTCATTTGTTGCTGCCGTGACAGTTGGAAAAGAGCAGTTTAAAAGATGCTGAGCTCTGTCACTTTTAGGGCAAAGTCAGTTGCCTACAGTGTGAGCTGGTGTTTTTTTCCACTGTTTTGATTAATTATTTTGGTCATCCATTCAGTGAAGTATTTGCAGTGCAGTGTGGTGAACTGAAACGACCTAGAAATAATTCCCTAACGCATCCTGACGCTCTGGCTTATATTCAGAGAGAGATTTATTGTTTTACTCATAGAAGATCTTCATCAAAAGGCTCCTCAGTCATTCCAGGGTAGCTGTTTCCAATCCCACACCACCAAAATCCCTTGATGTGCACAAGCTCATACTTGGTGGCTTCCAGCTTCAGAAGTTGAGTCTGTCGGGACAGAACGTGGGGCTCCAGAGGAGCCCTGGGGGGATATTGCCCGGGGGTGCAGCAGGAACCACAGCTGTTTTTTAGGATGAGCAGCAGAACCCGGGGCAGCAGCAGGCTCTGACAGGGGCTGACACCGAGCACCCCTCCTGCCACTGGTGGGGGGCGGCCCTCTGGGTGGAACTTGTTTAGATGTTCCCAGGTTGCCTTAGAATAATTATAATGAGTAGAAATCACATTGATGTAATTTAATGAGGCAGCGACTCGTTCCATTCAGTCTTACTCCCCTTCCAGCACTCGGTGGGAATCCAGTTTGGTGGAGTGGAGAGGCCACTCCAGACACAAATTTAACACATACATTTTGGCTCTCTTATACTCACTGCTACTTTAACACGTTTATAAACACCTCCCAGCTACTTACCTCCAAAGACAGGTAAAGGCAGCTATTCCAATGTGACTGAAACCCCATTGCTGGTGAAACACATTCATTTCTGTCCTTGTGACAAGGCCTGAGCCATCCCATCCCTTCTCTTAGGCGACATTTAACAGCACTGTGTGCTCATGACTCACAAATAACTAACTCACCGGATTACTTCAGCCTCTTTGAGAGTCAGAAATAGTCACTGAGTAATTTGCCGCTGATTTTAATGTGAGACCATTTGCAGACCCGGGGGAATAAATAATCAGATGTTCAGTTGCGAAATAGTGTGAGCAAGTTGCCGTCCCGCCGATTCGTAAAATTTAAAATAGGGGGCAATTCTTGAATGAATAAATGCACTTGTAAAGGGGGGTGAAGGGAATTTTTGGGTCCCTCTGCCCTAACCTGCTGGCTGAAGGCCATTGCACAGTGAGCTCTTGAGCTGCTTGTGTCAGTGACTTACATGTTTGGTCAGAAGAATAGAACAAAACGCAACAATACAGCCCTAAAAAATAATGGGATTTCTGTGAAAAATAAAGGGAATATTGCTTATTGTCCAGAAGGGGTCAGCAGGAGAGAGTGGCAGGATTATTGACTGGCCTCAACTTGCAGAGGCAGGAACGTGACATGGAATCCTTACATCAGCTTCCTGACAACACTGAGTGCTCTGGAGGGACCAACATGTTACATGTTTCACTTTACTCTCTTTAATTCCCTTTTCTGCTCTGATCTTTTTTGATTTATTTTTTTCCCCCAGTTTCGTAGGAAGAAGAGAGGAAGTAAGGCATATTCAGACTGAAGAAACCGCCCAAAAAACCCATATGTGAGTAAACCCCCCCCTCCCACCCCATTCTTACTGGTTTTGTTTTAAACATCTGTGTATTCAGTCAGCGCCACTTGTCATGAAGATCATCTCAACTGCTCTTCTTGTTCTTTGACCTCACTTTGTGTCCGTGCCTTTGCTGAAGGTCTGCCTGGAGGGGTAGTAATTACATCTGCCCCCGTGACACCCCCTGTGGCTACCAGGAGAGGGCAGGAAGAAGTGGTGGAGATTCGGGCAACAATCAGAAGGTGGTGCAGAAATTACCACTGTCCCTTCAGGGCCTTCTCTAGATATTAGAACTAACTGGCTATAGATATATGTGTGTGTATAAATCTATAATCTCATGTATATATCTATATCTATATGGGGCAGGGTGGTATGTTCTTGGTTTTTCTGAAGGGTAGGTCTGGTTTGGTGGTGGTTGTTGTTGTGTCCCACCATCTCTGCCCCATTTATGATCCTGAGCAGGGTGAGAGGCTGAGAAAGAAAGGGGGGGCGGGGGGCAGGGAGGGGAAGTGAAAAAGACCCTTTAGAATATAATGGCTGACACCTTCCTTCCTGCTGTGATGGGTGAGCAGTGAAACTGGTGAAGTTGTGGCCTGGGAGAGTCACCACCACTGAGAGAGGAGCAGCAGCTACAGCTGCCCCCACTCACCCTCAGCTTTGAATTGATCAGTTCAGATTCCTGGGAAATTAAGCTTTTATGTTGTTGCTTTTCCTCATCGTGTCTGTCTGTCTGTCTGTGCTTGCAGGCAGCAGACTTCAAGCTCCTCTTCATTGGGAATCATTCCTGAAGGGAAATGGAGGATGCGAGGATGGAATGGAGGGATGTTGGAATGTTTTAGCCCAACCCACCTGTGCTGCTCCCTGGGATGTTCCAGAGGTGGGTACAGCTCTGAGGGGTGTTGACAGGCAGGAGGTGCCACCTGGAGCTTATTTCCAGGTAGAGTAAGTGTGAGATCATCTGCACCTGAACCCAGAGCCGTGTCTTTGGGCAAAACCCAGCCCCCTGAGAAGCAGCCCACAGCAGGAGTCAGGTAATTTTAATAGTTAATTGTCATAATGCTATTGTGGTCTGAGCAGAACAAAACAGAAATAGGCTTAAAACAAACAAACCAAAAAAACCCAAAAGCAACATAGTGCTATTTTAGAATAAGAGCACATGTAGCTGCACTAATACTCCTGACGAGCAAGGACATGGATTTCTCTCGGGGCATCCTGCAGTCCTGTAGGGAAGAAGTGACCTTATTTGCATTTTTCTTGTTGAATTGCTGTGGGGATTTCTGCAGCGCGGCAAGAGAAAACTCCTTCAGGAGAGCGTGGAAATATCACAGAACTAATGCAATAGCCTTCAACCAGGTTCCTCTTCCTCAGCCATCCTCTGCCCCCTGCCCTGGGCACCCACCCAGCACTAACCCGTGTCCCCACGTCCCTCTGAGCCAACCCTCAGCCTTTTGCTTGCCAATGGCCTGTGGAAGCAGTAAGCCAGGGACACCACGCAGAAAGCCCAGGAACTAAACATCTCGGATGGTTTAAATTTTGCCCTGTATTTCAAAAACATCAAAGTTGTTTCTTCCTCCCCCTCAACATTTCCAGAACAAACTGTGATTTTCCCTACACGCTCCCATCCTTCCTCCCCAGCCATTTTAAGAGCAGAAGAAGGATCGTCCCTCCCTTGGACGTGTTACATTTGGGTGCTCCTTTCCAAGGACAGCATTTTGAATTTTAAGTCTATGATTTTAGACGCTTCTATCTAATTCTAATCATGTTCTCTAAATTGCTTAGACCTTTTCCCAGCATGATGTCCTGCTCCAATTTTCTAGTTAGATAATTAAATTCAGAGCACAGGAGCAGCGTGGCAGAGCTGGAGCTGTAAGGCAGAGCACTGTGCACCTTGCTCTGTCCTCACAGACCTCTCCTCACCCTTTAACAGCAGCTGAGACAGACAACACTGACTTTTAGTAGATCTATATAATCATCTCTCTACTGATTCTAAGACCACTGTTCCACCAGCCCCGTGGCTTCAGCCTGAGGTGGTTCCCTCCTCAGTAACTTGGGGCTCAGTGACTCCAGGTGCTGCAGTTCACACCCCAAACTGCCCGTGGAAATGTCCCCGAGGAGCATTTATTTTAAAATCCAGGCTTTTTTTCTAGAGCTGGAGGGTTAGAGCAGCAGGAGGCCAGGCAGGGTGTTAACTGCCACCTTGGAAGCTCTGTGTGTAACGTGTGCTCACACTCACTAAATGACAGGAATAGCATAAGGGATTAATGACACCCATCACAAGTGTGAGGCAGCATTTTGATATTTAAAGGATGGATTTTTAGATCTCTATAAAAATAGATGAAACATTTAGAACTCGCTTCACAGGAAAAACACACGTTGGTTTTGTCCAATGAAAGACTGCAAAATTCCAAATTTAATGTATAATATAACCTTTATTCTTTTTCCTCTAAATTCTTGGAAACTTACATAACAATCGTGCTTTAATTATGACACCATTTATAGACATTTAAAATGCATCTTAATTTATAAATATTTTACATTTGGTCCATAGAACAGGTTGCAATTTACTAAATAATACTGTACTCTTTTAAACAGGCTCTGTATATATTTTTGAGTATGCATATATTACATATATATTTTTATATAGAGATAGATTTGCTTGGTGTTCAGATATTTCCTTATTGCAAAAAGCATATATGATCATACAAGAATCTTTTTCTTTTTCTTTTTCTTTTTTTTTTTTTTTTTTTCAGGGCGAGTACTACAAAAAAGATACAGCTATTCACAGTTCACACACAGTAGTAGTTCTACAACACTATTTTGTGCTATATGATACGTTTGTACAGCTTTTTGCTAAAGAGCAGGTCTGTCAAACATCTGTCATAATTGTTTACAATCAAACATTAAATACTGCATTTTTCTTAGAACAACATGGGACTTGATTACATTAAACGAGAAAGAGAAAGTTGGAATTTTTATCCTTAGTCTAATGAAATTCACAAGTATAATGGGTATAGATCATGTATAGAATGCTTGTGGAGGATGGATGGGGTTCCTCTAAATCCCAAAGACTTACAGGACTTGTGTATTTCAGCTCTAGCCATTAGAATGCAGCTTAGATCTCACAGTATTTTACAGTTGCTCTATGTATGAAACAGTTTAGAATCTACCAAACCTACTCTTGAGATTTTATGATGTCGTCTGAAATACACGTGTATTTTATATATATATTATTTCTACAATAATGTGCTTGACATTCTGAGAATAATACCTTATTGCAAGAACATGTTTTGTCACCTTCAGACGAAAACGACGAAAAAAACCCCAACATTCACAGTTAACATGATTTTCACGGAGTAGTTCTACATAAATTGTGCTATCTAACATTGTACGGGGCACAAAAATTTTGCTGAAACGTGTGTTTCATTGCACATGTTCTGTCACAGTCATTTACAATCAAACAGCAACTGCTGCCTTTCCCAGGATCCCTTGTGCCTGTCCTATAGCTGCCACGGACGGGGCTCAGCCCTGCCTTTTTTCCACATGGGGGGAAATAAACCCACTCCCAGGGGCTTTCCAGCCATGTGGGAAATGCAGGCTGAGCCCAGAGTGGAGAATTTTTTTATATATATATATATATATGTATCTATTACTGAAGTCGCTTTCCCTCGTGCCTTCC
The DNA here is from genome assembly GCA_004320125.1 of Scolopax mira. Taxonomy (NCBI): domain Eukaryota; kingdom Metazoa; phylum Chordata; class Aves; order Charadriiformes; family Scolopacidae; genus Scolopax; species Scolopax mira. The sequence continues at coordinate 78,204 of BJBW01009819.1, forward strand.
TCACCACAAATAATACTTCAATCCAAGCAAAACTGGTTTCAAAGTGCTAACCATCCCTATTTTATAATTTGCTTATTAGAAACTGTCAAAGTCCTTTCATGGATTAAAAAAAGAACAGTTGTGAATTAAACCCTAAATGAGAATTGCAAGGAGAAGCTTCAATCTTTAAGCCATTGATTTGGTTTCTCTTTTGGTGGCAACGCAATAATCGTAGAATAATCACAGGGTAACGAAAGCTCCGAGCTTGAATCACAAATACTTTGTATTTCTCTTACTCCCAGGAATCTTTAAGAGCTCTTGGATATTAATTCTTGTTTTGCTAAAAAAAGTTAGAAGTCATATTTTTGCCTCTAACACCTGCGATTCACGTAGTATTGATTTACAAGGATATCTTCTTTTTATAAGAAAGAGTATGTATATATATATTTTAAACAAATTTACCATCCTGTTGCAATGTTACCCTGACAGGCTGAGCCCAGGAGCGTTTCCAGCCATTCCCTGCTTATTGCCACCAACAGCCATTTAATTTAATTTAATTTGCACCAGGAATGGTCATAAAGGCTGTGTCTGCTGTTAATTGAAGGAAATCTCTTCCCCCTCAAATGGCCTCAAATTGAGCAAATTTTAAGAGCAGGTTTTTTCACTGGTACTCACTTGTTTACAAAATACTTCATTCTTTTTTTTTTTTTTTTTGTGCAAAACAATTCCAAACTGGATTTTACTCCTGCAAAGTCAGAAATAACAGTCTTGGGATTCAGCGGTAAGAAATAGTGAGAAACTACTAAAAATCAGCAGCACAAAACTTCAAATAGTCGTGCTAAAAGGTAGATTAAAAAGGTCTTGGCACATCAATTTACAAATTCCAAGATATGCAACTATTATTGTGAAAGGATAAAAACATTAACAGTCTGTGGATTGCCAGAGAACACAAAACACTGTCGATATCTGAGCTCGCGCGATGGTTGGATCATACCCATGGCGATTCCCTTAGAGTGGAGATGACCTTTTTATCTTTTTTTCTTTTTTTTTCTTTTTTTTTTCTTTTTTTTTTGCCACTAGAGGTAGGTAATTATATTCTCAGACATAAATTTGTGGTCATACTCAACCATAATTTTTTGTTTTTCTGGAGCGGTATCGGTAGTTGTCCGGTTCCGGTGCCGACGTTTAGATGTAGGCTTCTTTGTTTGCAGAGTTGCTCTGTTGGGCCTGGTCTGGCCCGTTTTCGGGATGAGTGATGTCTTCACTTGGCTGAATCATGACTTGGATGCGCTGTTTAAAGAACAACAACAAATCTGAGGCAGTCAAAATACTGTTTCTAGGCTGTCTAGGCATTGGAATTGCAATGAAAAAATTCTGTCTGTCTCCTAAGGGCCCCCCAAAAAAGGCGGTAAGTCCCATGTCCTGTCCCCAGTTTTAGCTGACCATGGGAAGAGGTGTTGAAAGACCACGTGCAAAATGGTCCCAGGCTCTAAGAGCTGGGCATGTCTGGGGAGAATATGAGAGGGGAGCCTGTGGGAGGGGTGAGGGGTGAGGACAGGCCCTGCTGAGAGCCCTCGGGCCAAGCACAGAGGCTGCCTTTGGAGTGGGGGACTCAAAGCTGGATCTTGGAGGTGATGGTGATGGTGACCCTCCCCAGGGAGCAGAAGGGACCAGAGAGAACTGTCTGCAACTTCTTAGAGTTACTACCTCCAAGGGTACAACATTGGATTTAATGTCTTTTATTTCTAGGCCTTTCGTGTTCTCAACTCATAAAACTTATTTGCTGAGCTCATATTGACATCGAGAAAGAGCCCGGGTTTGATGGTCCTCCTCTTATCTGATGAGCTTTCAGAAGCCAGACCACAGCAAGACTGAGAGGAGGAACTTTTACTGGGGGCTTTTGCAACTTTTACAACTCTGCCCAAGAAGCAGCTCTGTTTCAGAGCAGCAATTCTCCCTTTGCACACAAATGTTCCTGTAAGACCGAGGGAAAGAAGTTCAGAATGTAGTAGGTAAGAACATGCAAGGGGGAGGGGGGGAGGAAAAAACCCACAGAAATTTTTTTGTAGCATCACTAAGTCTTTTTAAATTTGCTGAAGACAAATATTTGGCTCAAGATCTGAGCAATTCACGAGGCATTACTCGTCAATTCTGCTTAAGATCATCTGTCCCTTTGCAAAGATGGCTCTGTCAGCGGATTTTAGAATATTCCAGAAATTCTGACAAACTCATTTTGACAATCTCTGGCTCCCACAGTCTGAGAGGACAGAGATACATGTTTCAGGGCTTGTGCTGAACAAGTGTCTGTTCAGCCCAGAATGAGATTTTGGGCTGGAGAGAGAAAACTGAGGACGTGCCCAGATAGAAAACCCATTAAATATGGCAATTGTATGTAATTACTAAACTGATCAATAACCTTTTTAACATTTCATACTCCTTTAGCAACATTTCTCTGATGGTCTTAAAATGGACTTAATGGAACAAGAGCTCAAATGTGCGATGGTGTTGCAGGGAGGGGCTCGGCAGGGTCACTGTGAGCAGCCTCATGGAGACCAGAAGTTACGTGGGTTTCGTCTGATTCCAGTTCCTTAGAGATAGGAACTTAAATACCTGACAGTGTATCTTGTGTTAATAAGGACAAATTTACATATTTTTGTTCTCTAGCTGTAAGGAGCCGGGATGCAAAGTGTCTGGAACTGTCAAAACCTTGAGATAAGGACCACATTTAATGGGGTGAATTCCGTTTCGTGACAGATGGATGGTACAGACACTGTCTTTGTTTTGCCTGTTTGGTACTTGTTTCTATGTTTTTAAGCTTGATGCAAAACCATCTGGGCTACCAAGTGAGGCTAATAGTTGCCCACCAGTCTTTTATCAGCGTGCACACCTCGCAAGGGGAAATGATGCAGGAAAAAGAGACTTGCCTGTTTTAAGGAGCCTTTCAGGGTGAGAAACATGTATGCCATGTAGCCTGGTATCAGCACCATCGAAGACAAGGCCATGAACCAGCCAACCCCTTGGCCCCATTTTGGGAAAACGTAACTTCCCATCGTGAGAGGAGTCATTTGGACAGCACTGAAGATGAAGACTCCCTGCAAAATACAGCCAAAAAGAAGATTTGGATGAGATTTCCAGAGTGTTCTGTGTTCAGGAATTTGTCTGGATCGACTTGGACCTCAAGGCAAACATCCAGGCAAGGAGAAAAGGGTTCCTTTGGTCCCTGGTGGTGGTCGTTGGGCTCTCACTTGGGGATGGGGCCTGGGGGGTCAGTCTTCCTGATGGATTTTTTTTTCAATAACAAGAGATAAGGAGATAGTTTGGTTTCCCAATAAGCTTCTTACCAAAATGAATCATCTTAACGTTTCAATTTAACACTTTGTTTTCATGTAGGTAACCTGCATCTCAGATACTCCCTGCATCTCCAGTACCAGCAGAGTCCTCAGGATGGGAGGGAAGGGGGCTGCTGGAAAAGTGGGGGGAGGGCTGGGGAATAAATCTGTGCCATCAACCAGCAGCACCAATGAGTGACTGAGAGATTGCTAAATTTTATGTAAGAATACAAGAAATGGTCAAAATCTGTTTCTTACAGTTCTCTACCTCTGCCAGTCAAACCCTTGACAAGTTACCATTTCCTGAGGACTAATACACATCTTGAAACTGCACAAGGTTTGTCTTAGGGCACAGGCTTCCTCTAATGACACTGGTTTTTGCCTGTTCCCTTCAATGGAATGGCTCAGATCCTCAGAAAGGAACGAGGTCAGAGTGACCAGGAACCCCTTGGGGTGGAAATGGCTGAGGTTGGAGCACACAGGCCACCCCGTTTACACCCCTTGAATCGTATAATAAAAGTTTGTTCCTTACTGCCACAATGATAGGAGTGAAAAACGACCAGCAGAGTTTCCACCAGATGCAGGGTCTGTATCCCACCATCTCTTGGATGTTGTCATAAAATCTATTAACACCTAAATGGAGAAATAAGAAACAGTACAGAAAGATATCAGATAATTGATTCAGTTGAAATCTTGGTGGTTTTGAGAGACACTGTCATAAACAATGAGGTAGATTTGGAAGCTCTGTAAAGACCCCAACATAACTTTTCACCTGTGTGAATGGGAAAGACGTGCAAACTCAGAAGCACCAAGAATCATTTGTTCTCGCTTTTCCACACCATAATTAATTAATTACCAAACAGCAAACTCATTCCTATGGAAAGGCTGATGAAGTCTGTACATCTGAAGGTCAGATGCAATAAATCCCCTTTGGTTAATTTAAACTCTAGGTCCTATTAGGATGGAAGATTTAGAATGATGATATTTTACAAATTAAATTAAACAAACCTAAATAATCCATCCTAGTGCTCACCAGCTTCAGTCTGTGTGGATTCACACACACCATACACATGCAGAACTGCTTATGAAATCAAAGAGCAGCCCTTCTGGTGCTGCCATTATCTACGAGCGCTCCATTGCCTTCTAGAAGATATGTCTATGTTATTTATAACCTTGGATTTGATTTGTTCATTTTTTTTTAGCTGGTGTATTTTTCCATTTGCATTTGCTGGATTCATATGCAGTGTCTCTCCCCTACAAAATGCTGTTCCATCCTCTTAAGCCCATTAAAAGCCAGCAGAAAGACTCCCGTTCTCCAGCTCTGTATCAGGTTTGTAATGAAAGTGAAGTGCCTTTAGGAACCAGGGCGGTCGGTCCTTGGACTGGCTACCACAGAACTACAGCCAAATGGCCAAATTCTCTGGCCCAGAGCTTGTCAGGCCAAGATACAACGGACCAAGCAACCTGGCTCTCTCTGAAAGAGCCCAGAGTGAGAGAGTAATTTCTGGAAATGAAACATTATGAAGCCCAAAAGACTTAAGTCATTATGTTGAGAGCAGCAGAACCCAACACCTCTGAAGATCCAGCCTTCCCAAGCAAGGGCAACAGGAAAAAAGAGGGAGATGTCACCTATTTAGTATTCCTGAAACACTTGGTATCTAATGACTTCCAGGATTATACACAGGATATTTTAAAGAGGCAGAAGTACCTTCCACAAGCCAACCCATAAACCAAGGCCAATTTCACTTCCACCCTCACACAAAAGAAAAACGAGTAAGCAAAATATCCTTCTGATGTGCAAAACTTGTGGAAAAAATAAAAACCATACTGTTTACCGTAGCACCAGGATATCGAGATGCATTCGAAGAATACAAGGAACAAGAGACTCATTCCACTGGCAGAGTAGTAGTCAAAAAGCTTAAACACGTAGATTCCACCCTAAAACATATAAGAAGAAAGTGGTAAAATTAAGAGTAAGGACTGTAATTTCGAGACAGATTAAAATGCAAGCCTCAAACTAGCAGTGGCAAATTATGGACATATTAATGTAAATTAATTAAAGTTAAGAGGTTAAAGTCTTGTAATGCTTGAGGTCAATACTGACAAAAATGAGATTATTGCTAGAATTCAATTAAAATGCCAGATGGCTACATTCTTCTACAGAACATACCTGAGTAATGTTGGACAGCCCTATCAGATAGGAGACAATGCACACAACAGCAATGAAGATTTCTCTTCGATTGCGCAGCAACTTTGGGAATTCATCCACCAAAGCTGTTATGAATCCTTCCACGGTGCAGAACTGCAAGGAAAGTCAGAAATCAAATACAATGCAACGCCCTACAACAGTGGGGTTACAGCCAGGGGAGGAGTCTTCAATACTCCTAAACCCCATCCATTAAATGATAAATGAAAATTCACTTGACTTCAGTGGAAGCAGAGCTTCTGAATATCCTAATTTCTCTCTCAAAAGATTTCCACAAAAGGATTTCCAGCTAGAAACACCCTCAAAATTGCAAAGTATGAACTAAAGCACGTGCCTTCTGACACTAAAATGTTCTTTCATGAGATAGAAGAGAATGCACCTACAGTTGAAGACTTTAATCCCTGTATCCTTTACTCGCACAGGTGAAAGTCAATAAACACAAAAAAGTGTAATCAGATCAGTGCTTCAGAGGGAAGCTTAAAGACACAAGGTTGATTCTCATATGTTAGAAATCAAATAATTTCTGTATCGCCAAAAAAGTCAATGCAATAGTAAGATTTTTGCTGAGGATGTGGTCTTCCAAATGGTAAGTATGGCCATGCTTTAGATTTTTACTGTATGCGTGTATTCAAAAGAAATGTCACTATGGTGGCTGAAAAGCAGAAAGTATGTAGATTTTTATTAATTCCCAGCACTGCAATCAGAATGTAACCAACTGATTTAGTTCCTCTAAATAACAGGGTATGAAATGTTTCACCGATAGACAGAAAATGAAGAAAGTATGACAGTCTGCAGATTTATATTCTTTTTAATAATATTAGACTACCTTCCTCAGCTGGTAGTTGCCTAGAGACAACTTCTTTCAAGAATATTTTTGACCCAATTAATTTCAGAGCAGTTTCTCCCTAGATTGAGCAATAGGTTTTAATGTCAAGCCTGAAGCTTACTGAAAAACAAACAAAAAAAAAATAGAAAACATACATTTCCAGCTTCCTTTCATGTTGCAGGATAAAATGCTCCCTTGGTCTTCTGAGATTTTGGTTCAGAGACTAAAGTCAACTTGGATTTATGGAAAATGATGGATTTTCTCTACTGAACGACTAGTAAGGTACTAAACTAGTAATTATTATATTTCTTTATGTCCTATGAGGATGGTGCTAACAACCCCAAGGTGGTGGTTTGACAACTGCAACTGGTTGCAAGTAGATGAAGAGATCTGGTCTGCATGCAATTGGTCACATACAGATGATGGAAACATCTCAGCAGGCAAAAGAGACTTCCCTGGCAAAGTCCTCCCACTCTGCTTTGCAAAATAAGGCAGGGGGCTTTCTCTAGTCACTAGCTGTATTAATAGTAGTACTAATACTAAAAAAATAGTATTTTTTTTTGTCCTTTCTAGAGTGGTTTTGCCTGTTTTGTGTGCTTTTTTGTCTCTTTTGCAATAAACAAAAAACAATTTTAATGATTGCATGAGTTAATTATGCCATTATTTAATCTAGACAGTAACTCTGGAGCAGTATCTCACTTGGATTTGCAAAACCTCTAGGTTTTGCCTTCCCTTTAAGTCCGAGTTGTCAGACACTACCTACAGCTCGTAGCCAAGGCCTGAACCACTGAACCCTGATCCTTTCCATTGGGAAGTGATTTCAGAACACACTAAGATGCAGAATGGCCCCAGTAACGAGCCCTCATCCTCCCAAATTTGCTTCTGACATTCACATGCTTAAAAGGAGGCGTGTGCTGCATCTTTTTGCTCCGTGTGGTAAATTTTGAAGTCGCCTTCCAGAAACATTTGTGACCTCTAAACCTTGCAAAGCATATCCCAGTGGCTTCTACGCTGATGAGCACTGTATGATTGTACAGTTAAGATTTCAACTAAAATTCCTTTCCTGCAAATTTTGTATATACTTCCAGGAGTTCATGAAAAGGTGTCTTATTTATCAGTTTTTGACTATCCCAGGCTCCTTGAACCTCTTACTCTTTCCTCTCCTTAGCTCCTGCAGTAATTGATCTGGTTATTTCGGAAACCGTTGCGCAGCACTGGCAGCTGGCAGTACAGAATGCACAAAGACACAAAGAGAGACCAGCCTCCTACCTCACAGCTGCAGAAAATTTGTCTGTGTTATCAATTTTGACACCAGTTTTACCTGACTGTCAATTCCAAGCATCAGCAACATGGAGAAGAACAGTATTGCCCACAAAGGAGAAATTGGTAACTGTGTCACTGCTTCTGGATAAGCCAGAAACGCCAGCCCAGGGCCTGGGAGGAGAAACAGGAGAGAAAATGTCAGTTATTGATTGGCTGTTGGTATTATTTGCTCCTGATGATAGGTTTTAGGTTTATTTGAATGACTCGGCTGTGGATGCAGCAGGGAAATCCAGGGGTTTCAGCTTAACCAGTGTTCACTGATGAAGAAGTCAGGGCAAGGATCTGGCTTTTGAAATGAACCAACCAAAACACACGCACACAAAAAAACAACCACCAAACCAATCAACTAAGCAAGCAAAATATTAGCTGTATTATATATTATTGTATATAGAGAAACTACTATACTAGAAACTGCTCCTGAGTGACACCTTTGTCTAGCAAAACCAGGGAATGAGATCCCTGGCAAGGGATTCCATCTCCAGGGACTGCTCAGAGTTCTCTCCCCCTCAAGGACTTCCTGAGAGCTGTGATCTCCTGCTCTGCACCAAGTAGTTCAGAAACAAAGACAGCTTAGAAATGGAGAAGACCTTTTCCAGCATTTACAGCATCCCCATTTGCTACTCCATTCCATTAATTATCGTAAAATATACATTTTGATAAACCAGGTATTTGTAAAGAGGCAAACCCTTCTGTTTGTGTTCCTACTGAATATAAATTCCTATTAAAAAAAGAAGGAGCTCTTTCTGTTGTCGTAGCCTGGCTGGAAACCAGCTGGTGTCAGGTTAAGAATGAAACCTGTAGCAGACTAAATAGTCACAGAAATAACACTGGTGTGCAGCACCCAAGGGGAGTATCCAATTTTTCAGTTTTCATTAAAAGTTAACTTGTCTGTGATACTTGGTTGGACACATACAGCTTTCAAACCTATTGAAAAGGAAGGATTGGCAATAGACACTTGAGTTGTCAAAGTAATTGACAAAAACCTGTTTCAATGCAAATTTTGAAACAATTATTAGCCAGCGATAGCAGGTATGATTGGAATGCCTCCCAAATGGCAGTAGTAAAGAACAAAATAAACTTAAGATAAATATGTTCTTAATTTTACTGCCTTACACATTCCACTAAAGTGCAGCCACAGCTTTTAATAATACTGTTTGTTTTACAAAGCCGTGTAACAGGTCGCAAAACAAGGTTTGATGGTGCTAAAAAAAGCACCAGTTTCTGAGCTCGCGAGGAGGAATAGAAGCCTTAAAAAAAAGGTCAAATTTCCAAACAGACTTTGCAATTCCTGGCCACAGCAGGTCATACACATCTTTGAAAAGTCTATTATCTTAGGTACCTTAAAATGTATTTATGAGCTTAATATGATAGAAAAATATTGTTTTGTTTGCAGGAGGAGTGTTTATATAGTTACATCTGTATCAAATACATAAATCCAAGGAGCTTATTTCACGCACCACTGGCTTTTCAGAGCGGTTTTTTGACAACAGTATATGCTATCATAAGTTTTTTGCTAATTTCTTTGTACCTGTACTTCACTGAAGATTATTTTTAGATTTTAAATTCTCTGCTTTTCTAAGGAAGGGAATATTTCATCAATGGGCTATGTTTTCTAGTGTGATAAGACATATTTTGTCCACCAGCGACTTCCAACCAAGCTTTCAGTGATCAGATCCCTCCCTGTGGCCAGAACTGCTAAATGAGTATCTGGTACACACCAGCTGGGTTTGGGCAACCATCTGCTCTGCTACTTTAAGCTTTTTCATCTGGAAGACAGACAAGAAACTGAAAAAAAAAAAAAAAAAAGGCAAAAAAGCAGAATCCTTCCGTGGACATCTTGCTGCCTTAAGTAAAATGACTTTCATCACAAAGGGTCCCACATACAACAATATACAAACAACAAATAACTGATGCCACTGAACAATTCAGAGAAAAATATATTGGATACCTGATGCTGCAACATCTGCAATAGGCCTCTTTGTGACATTAGCCATGAATCCAACAATGGAGAAGATGACAAAGCCAGCAAACATGCTTGTGCATGAGTTTATGCAGCACACTATGATGGAGTCCCTGCAATAAAGGGAAGGTGCTTTAAGCAGTAGGTAAAGCAATGCTACTGGTCATCAGTATATTACCCATCTTTTCCTGTGAAAAGATTTCATGGGTTAGGATTTCACGGTTTGGGTTCCATTGCATGCTGGATGAGTCATACTGTCTCTCCCATTAGTGCCAAAGCAGTTACACCTCTCAGTCCTGGTTAGATATGACATTTCATATTGAGAGCTGAGACCACACTTTGTTTCAATGAGATAGAAAGACAGAATCCAGCACCCACTGATGCAGGGAAGTGCCATTGCAATATGGGCAGTCATCTGCTTACCTGTAAACATTATTGTGGAAAGGGTTGTAACTCCCAAGGGCAATCAGTGAACCAAGACCCAAACCGTAGGAGAAGAAAATCTGTGTGGCAGCATCCAGCCAAACCTGATTGCAGGAAATAATTTTTTTAAAAATCTGTTTCTGCACTTGAGGAGCAGGTCATATGTCTGAAAGGTGAACAGTTAGCAGTGAAACTTCTGTTTACAAGGATTGAATATTTACCTCAGAGTCTGAAAGCTTACTGAAGTTGGGAGTTATATAGAATAAAATGCCTTCCTTTGCTCCAGGCAGTGTTACACCACGGAAGAACAAGATAAGCAGCATAACATAGGGATAAGTAGCAGAGAAATATACCACCTGATGTGAAGAAACAAGACATTGTAAGTGTGGCAGGAAGAATGATCGGTGCTTGTTAACACTTCAGAAAATATTTGCTCCTTAAAAACCACTAGCAGAGACTGAGGCTGACTTTTAAAATAGAAGCCTTTATCAATGGGAAAGCTTGGTGAGGAAAGGGGAGTACCTGCTAAATTCCCTAAACATCATGTCTACAAGGAGGTGCCTGTTGCTGGCTTTCCTGAAGGTGGGATTTGGGGGGCTTTTTGCACGAGGGACTCATGCTTTTCTTGCTTTGTATTGAACGAGGGGAGCTCCCTAAAAGACAAGGTTCCAGTACTCCTGTCCTGCCCGTAGAACACCACCCTGCTCTCAGACAGCTGCTTTTGTATTTGTAACACTCCCTCCTCACCCGTGTTTGATACAATTGAAGTCAGACTCCAAAGACACAATCAGCCCTTTTTTGCAGACAGGAGAATTGAAATGGTTTTGTTCTGAGCTCAACTAGGCTGTGTTCAACACATGGCTCGAGGTGGGTCACAGTTACAACTATCTTGTCCAAAGTTAACAATTCATTCTTTTAGCACAAAAAAAATCCTAGTTCCCTACTCCAGGCCTGAGTTCTTATAACCCAGGCCTTCAGTTGCCACCAGGCCTCATGGCTGTGGCCTTTCATTTCCTTAAGATTTCCTCCTGCCATTTCAGGGTGACAGAGAGAGAGGGACATGCCAATGTCAGACGCTGCTGCCTTTTCATTCCTGGAGAAAGGTCTGTCAAGAATATAATTTCCTTTAATTCCTTAGTAAATTCTATTTGGCACTCAGAAACCAGCCAGACTCCAGGAAGCTCAGTGTGAAAGCACGGCCACGGTAAGATCCACCTACGGCCCTCATTTATCATTGGAGAAGCAGGGAGTAAATCCTTCTGTCCAAAACAGTTTCAACATCTGCATATCTAAGTCCACCAAGAGCTGTCCAATAAATGGACATTTCTTGATGAAGCCAAAACACTACATCCTTGCTCTTTTACTAGCCAAACTACCTAGAATATTCATCCCAGTAACCGGCAGACATATTTTTAGGCTATTTTATACCTGGTCAAGCTAACAAAGCCTGTAAGTAACTGTACCATCCAGGAGCTGGGTACAGAGGTGCTGCATCGATTCAAGAAAGATAGAAATGAAACACTTCACAGATCTGTTCCATAAAAACTACCTCCAGTGCCTCTTACCTCACGAATTCTCAGAATATTTGAGTAAAATGGACATTTTTAATTGAAATGTATTTACAGTACTTTTTAATCTTACCTTTCCAGTCCAGCCTACCCCCTTCCAGATACAAAAATACACCAGAATCCAGGCAATTGCTAGAGTAATTGCTAGAGGCCATCGGATTTGCCCTGGTTTTTCCAATCCATCAGTCATTTGGTGCATGTTGCGTCTGGAATAAACCAACAGAACGGCCTGTTTGACAACAACTCCTTCAGCAGACAGTGTGTGAATGACAACGAGCTGGTCCTTGCACATGCACAGCAATGATACAGAGGAAAATGATCAGCTTACTCCCAGAATTCCACTACGGCACTTGTCATGTTGGTGGTGTTTGCTAAGGTATAATTGGAGAAGCAGCGGTCAGTGTTCCATGGGTTCTCACAGTGTTTCCAAGGAAGAGTCTAAATAGAAGGAGAGAGAGAAAAAAACCTAAGCAGTCAAACACTTTTTAAGTGAGCATTACCTCAGGCATCTGTCTCTTTACAAGTTCAGCAGGGAACTTGTGAGGGGCACTGATCTCCCTGGGGGTGCACATCTGCCACACCAGGTATTGAACTCCAAGGTATCAATTGTGTGAATCGGGTGTGAAAATAGTTCTTCCTTCCTTCACTCCAGCAGCCCAAATGCTTTGGAGTCTGATACACCTCTCAGCACGTGAGGCTCCACTGCAGCCATGACAGGAAAACAAGGGCAGCAGAAAGGACGTCCTGGAGGCCCCGTTACCTCTTGTTGCACTAGAGGGGATAAAGACGCGATGGTTCTTGACCAGAGATTTCCATTTTCCCCTTGGATCAGAGGACAATTAGAAAAATGTAAACTTTCTATTTTCTACATTACATTAAGGTATCTTTCAGAAGTTCTGAGAAGAACAACCTTTTTTTCCACATCATATCCATGAGAATAAATCTCATTTAGATACAACTTAGATATTCTTCTGACAGCCAATCTTGGAAAATTCTCTCACAGAAAGTGTTCTATCAGGGCACTGATTTAAATATAAGGATAAGAGGCTTCCAGGGAATTAGAAGTTAATATTCATCTAATATGGGCCAGTGCACCACTTCCAGATTACGACTGACCTTTCACATCAATAACAAATCCAAGGATAAAAATAAAAAAGAAATTATCATGTTACTCCCAGACAGTAATTAATGTAAATTTGGTCAAGGGACAATTCTTTAAAGCTGAGAACAAGCAAGCATGAATAAAATTTGTAGAAGAGACAACAATTGAAAAGCGGTCAATACTTGGTCCAGTCCTGTTCAACATATTCATCAGTGACCTGGACGAGGGGACAGAGAGTATCTCAGCAAGTTTGCTGATGATACCAAACTGGGAGGGGTGGCTGACACCCCGGAGG